>PVIH01011888.1:0-66553 GCA_004025045.1 Sigmodon hispidus | reverse complement strand
AATAGTGGAACTTCTCTCAGGTTTGCATGGTCAGTGCTCCTGGATGCTCACTTCAAAGCTGAATCTGGAGATGAGCATCAAGAAATGGTCCATTTCTACTCCAGGGCCAAAATCAAGTGTTGGAGTCTCCAGTGATCCGGGCTTTTTTTTTTTTTTTTTTTTTTTTTAAAAAAAAAAAAAAAAAAAAAAAAAAAAAAAACCCAGCCAAGGTTCCCTTCAGGCCTTCAGTAGACAGTCCCAACACAAGTTAGCTTCCTTCAAAAATATAGTATCACTGGACTGGAGAGATGGCTCAGCAGTTAAGAGCACTGACTGTTCTTCCGGAGGACCTGAGTTCAATTCCCAGCATCCACATAGCAGCTAACAACTGTCTATAATTCCAAGATCACACACCCTTACACATGCAGGCAAAGCACCAGTTCACATAAAATAAAATTAAATATTTTTTTAAATGTGGTATCACAAGAGCAAGATCCCATATCCTGTCATAAGCCTCCAGCAGTACCTGACATAGACTCAGGTATTTAGCAGATATCACAGCCCTGTGTCCAGACAAATTAGAGGGGTACTAAATTAATTGTTTTCTGTTGCTTTGGTAAAATATGACCAAGAAACTTAAAGACAAGGACTTTGTTTGGCTTGTGGTTCCAGAGGACTAGATGGTGGGACGCGCATAGCCATGGGAGCAGGAAGCTGAGAGATCATATCTCAGCTGCAGACAGGAAGCAGAGAGAACAAACCGGAAGTGGGGTAAGGCTAGAAACTCTCACATCTATCTCCCGTCTTCCTCCATCGGGGATGCATCTTCTAACGCTCCATATCTTCCTCCAATAAGCACCATCAACAGGGAAACCTGCAGAAAACACAAAACACGAGGAAACTCATTCAAACAACAAAGGCCCTGAAAATACCCCACAGGCATCTGACCCCATCCATCCTTCACCTTCAAGACACTTCTTTGTGGAGCGGTCTGATGTTTCCAGAAATATCACCTGCTAGGGAGTAAAACATAGCTAACCAGGTTTGAGTCCCGCCTCTGCCCCAACTATCCCTTTGATTTCTAGGAAACCCCCAGCTTTCTAAGCCTCTGCTTGTCACATGCAAGGTACAGACAATGCCAGAAATCTTATGAATAAAGCAAAATGTCCACAGGAATAGATGGACGACTTCACAGCCATGGGCAACAAATTCATCTGGGAGATGATCTACTTAGTTGAAGAATAAATAGCATACTCAAAGACCTGGCAGAAGATGGATATATACCTTATATGGGAAGTTAAAGCTGGAATGTATTGTTCTTTCACTCAAGAAACACCTGGTGAGATATGCTCCTTCTTGGGGGGGGTAGCATAGGGATGAGCACATGACAAGGATGAACGTGGTATATAAATTCTCCACACCCCACATCCTGAAGGCAGAATCTAACTGACCTCCATGTAACTGAGGATGACTCTGAATCTCTGATCCACTGGCCTCCATCTCCGGAGTGCTGGGATTACATCGTTCACCACCACACCTGGTTTATGCAGTGCTGGGGACCAAAGTCAGGCCTTCCTGCATGCTAGACAAGTACTCTATCACTAAAATACAACTCCCAACCTTTTCTGAGGCATGGGATTTTAGCAAATATAGATCTGCACTGTGCATTTATAGCTACTAGCCACATGTTGATTATAGTACATAAAAATACATTAAACTAGAAGCTCAGTCACACAGTGGTAGTAGTCCATGGGGAAGTGCTCAAGGGCTGGATGGAGCAGACAGAGGCCCAGCCTGGAGGGAGACACCAACAGACAAAGCCTTACAAACCTGAGTGTTGCTGGGAAGGCCCCAGTCCTTATCATTTTTGAGATGACAAGTTGACTTGGTTTGAGGGTTTATTTATTTGTTTGATCAGCCTGAAGAGGGCTGGGTATATGAGAGCCTGACTCCCTAGACCCGTGGGTTGCAACTCTTTGGTGGCTGGAACAATCCTTTCACAGCGGTTGCATATCTGATATCCTGTATGTAAGATATTTACATTATGATTCATAACAGTAGCAAAATTACAGTCATGAAGTAGCAATGAAAAATAATTTTATGGTTGGGGGATCACCACAACATGGGGAACTGTATGTATTAGAGGGTGGCAGCTTTAGGAAGGCTGAGAACCACTGCCCTAGACAGATGTCGCCCTTGGGAGGTTCCAGTTTCCCCCGAGCTGATCTCTCCAAGGCTATAGAACCAGTTATCTCTCTGGGACTTGAGGCTCCTCTGGGGTGCTGTCCGACATTGTAAAAATGACACTAATTAGACCATTGGGCCATGGAACAAGATGTTCTTCACTCAACATTGAAATGGGCTTTCCACGACCAGCCACCTATGGGAAGACCTTTACAATGTGTTCCAGGGATATACCAGCAAACATGTATTAAAACAATCTGGGTTTTACAAATGAATGAAGCCCTGAAGGGAAAGAAAGTATCGTGAATTTAGCTTAGCCGCGTTTAGAAGCAGTCTGTGCCAGTTCCACTAAACACCACCAGGAGGCAGTGCCCGTCCACAGTCTAGTTCCACAGCCTGTCCAGGATAGGCTTCTGAGTTCTGCAAAACATTTAATGAACGCCTACGGTATGACAAGCCCTGTTCCTGGCAAGGGGACGTCCCTGCAAACTTGAGGTGAAGACTCTTCCCTAAGAATATACCCCTTACATATGTCCTTAAAAAAAAAAAAAGATATTCACAGAGTTGAGTGGCCAAGAAAGTGACCTGACACGGAGAAAATGGACTTGAAGAGTGAGATAGGAGACTTATAGAGGCTGGTGAGAACAAATGCGAGTATCCGAAGTTCGTAGTCCCCAGACTCAGGGGCTACAACTACCTCTAAGAGGATTTATTTATTCTGCAGCCACCTTCCTGCTCCCCTTTTATAGGGAAAAGAGTCGTGTCATTGTGTCTACCAGAGAAACCAAAGGTGGGAGAAAAATTGAGCGACCTAAAACTGCTATTTTGCTAAGTGTGGTGCTGAAGCGCAGTCCCCCAAGACCTAGCCTAGGCAGTGCTGACTTCAGACAGCCGGAGGGGGACGTACTAGACCCCTACTGCGTCCATGTCCCATGCCAGCCCTACGGTCTCAGGCGGTAACTGCCCTGAGGTCAGTGGAAGCAAAGTCAGAGTCTGGTCTCTCTGGGCATGTATGCATGGGAGAGTGTCAGACATATGCTGTGAACGAAGAGTGAGAGACGGTGGCGATCGTATGTACCCACATGAGGGAGTCACCGTGGTGAGGTTCATATTTGGTATTGCCAAGGACAGAGTGCTGGCTGGAGCGGGGTGGGAGGCGAGAAATGTGATCGGTAGAGACCTGCCGAGGTGCATCATACCGAGGTTTTGTTGACTTTAGAACGGGTACAGCCTCTGAGAATCTGAATCCAGGACTCGCTTCCGGTATGTGCAGCAAGCGCCACTCCGAAACCCCCCGTGGGAATATTGCGTTGCATGTGTCTGAGGATGTTTCTGCAGATAGACCAACCTAGGCAACTGAGCGTCTGCACTCTTAACAGGGAGTAGATGTCTTCGAATTTGGGACACTGGAGGTTTGGAGATGGAATGCGTCTGGGGTCTCAGAACAAGCCAGGCGCCTGGGGTTGCCCGCAGCCTGCTGCTGGTCCGGGGCTGAGCGAGGCCGCAGACCCGGCCGGGGCGGGGCCTGACGGGGCGGGGCCTATAGGAGGGGCGTGGCCTCGACTGCTGCAGCGCGGGCCGGGCCAGGGGGCGCCTCGCGCTGCCGCGTCTCCAAAGGACGATGCAGTGAGGCGGGCTCGGCTGGCGGGCGTGCGCGGAGCGGGGGCCGCGGGCGCGCTGCAGAGATGTGACTCGGGCCCAGGGCCAGCAGGAGCGTCGGCGCTGCGGGGCCGCGAGGGTCGGTGAGTGCTAGCCAGGGCAGCCGTGGGGAGGGCGCCACAGGGATCCCAGAAACTTTTCCCGCCGTGGGCTTGTAAAGATCGGGAGGGGATCTGAGCCTTGTGCTTTTTCTGCTTTCCCTCCTCGGGGTGTATCTGCAGGGGAAGCTGTGGGGTTCGGGTGAGGGGTGTCACAGTGCGGTAGGAGAGGAGCCGTAGACGGCTGACCAAGAGCAAGGGCTTGGGGACCTTTGGGGGGGGGGGTGTTGATGTCCATGAACCAGATAAAGAGCCAAGGCTCTGGGTAGGGTATGGGGTGACGACTGACGACAAGCAGCTAGGGGTATAGAGGAGTGCGACCCTGTGCTAGTGACCCCTGTGAGGGGTGTCACCGGCAGGTTCCAGGGTCCAGGCAGGAAGGGGACGGGGGTGCTGGCCATGAACTACGCAGACCTGGCCTGGGGATAGGGCGGGCCTTTGGGGACGAACAATCTCACCTGCCGCAGGGTCTGGGGGACCGGGCTTGCAGCCCGCAGTGTCCGCGCACTCTTGGAAAAAAAGGCGCTAGAGGGTAGGCATCACAGGAAGGAAATCTGAGGCTGGAGGACAAACAGTGGGCTGGAAGTCCAGGGGCGCTGCATACGGTTAAAGCGAGGGGGATTCTATCCCAGGCGAAGGCACTTGGGCCTCTAAGGGAGACAGCCAGACTAGGTACGAGTAAGGACTACCCGGTACAGCTCCTCCTCCTCCTCCTCCTCTTTCTGGGGGACTAGGACTTGAAGCCCCAAAAGGACTCCGCACATTTCGAGGACCGGGTGGGAGAGGCAAGCCCAGACCGGGAGCCTGCATCCTGACTTAGCGGGAGGCAGCTGGTTAAACAGCTTTGGATCGGCCCACCGACCTTGCCCCAGAGGACACCCCAGAACTGAGAGCTCGGCCCCCCTAGTCTTGCTCCGTGAGACTCAGGCCTAGCCAGTTTCCCCTTCTCCTGTTCGCCAAGGGGGCGGCTCTTTGGAACAGGGACAAAGGCCCCGGGAGTGTGGCGGGCACCATCGTCCCCGCCTGGGGCCCCAGCACACGCGCCGCATCGGCCGCCGGACTGCGCGGGGGTGGGGGCACCTGAGCAGCGTCCAGAAAGCTCTGGGGGTCCCCACAAAGACCCAGAGAAGGTGCGAGAGGCTAAGCACACTTCACACACGGCACTTCAGAACGTTATTTCCTAAGTTTCTTCGGTGGGCTCTTTGGGCTTTGGGAATGACCACACTTGGAGTTAAACTGCATGCAAATAACATGTAAATAGAATGCAAATTGGCATCTGTTGGTTGGAAAGCCTCCTCCCGGGCTAGCTTTCTATCAATCGCAACTGAACATTGTTTCCCTGATCCCTTCGCTTCCACGTCTGAAACGGGGCCAGCTGAGTAGAAGGGGTAAAGAGTTGCAGTTTGGAGCCCCGGCAGCAAATAGAGGGCTTTCTTTATTTAAAAAAAAAAAAAAAAAAAAAAAAAGAGGCCCTAAATCTTTACCAAGTTTGTTTGTTTGTTTTTCAACACATGTAGTGGACACAAAACCGAGTGCTAAGGAAATCCTCGTATTAAATGAATAGGCCCAGATTGGGGCGGTCGAGAACAGAGTACTGCAGAGAAGTGGATTAAGAAATGCTAATGGAGCAAATAAATACCACCTTCTACAACACCTGCTGGGACAGGACTGGCTGGAGAAATAGAGTGTACTCGGCTTGTGGTGCGGGAGGAGACATCTGAGGAATGGCATTTTTGAATGGACCCCAGCAAGCGGGGAGGGGGGGGCTTCCACTTAGAGGGCGATTTGGGGGCAAAGGGCATCCAGGCTGCAGAAGCTTGGAGGTGGGAATAAGCTTGAAGGAAAAGACACAAAGACTATTGTAGTCAGGGTGTGGGGGCGGATTGGAGGACTAGGCGAAAGGGAACCAGAGGCGCTAGACAGATCCTGGTCTTTGGAGCCATGGAAAGCCATTTGGAATTTATTCCCTCGGGGGCCACTGAATCCTTGAAGGGTTCTCAGCAACAGGCCACGGGTGTAATTTTTGAAAGCTCCCTTGACCTCCACAAGGAGACTGATCGCAAGCAGCTCCCTTCCTGCCGCTTGCAGGGATGTTGCGGTACAGGGAGTCCCGGCTATGGATCCAGACTGGGGCACTGCTTTGAGCCCCAGGGAGCCATATGAGCTAATTGGAGGAGTGGCTTGAGTTTTTAAAGATCCACATCCTACTTCTAGACAGTTCTTATTTACCCTAGGGAGCCTTCACCCAGAGTCCAAGACCTCTTCTGTTGCATTTCAGCATTGAACCAGCTGGGGATTCCGACTTAGTCACGCTCTGGTCTCAGAACTGCACCCAGAGAAGGATCCTAACACTGAGGTTCAGGCAGCCTAGGCTGCAATTTGCATTTAAATGATTGCTTTTATTTACAGGCTGGCAGCTGCTTTGCATATTCCTGGCTCACTGCACAGCGCTGTTCATGCGGTACTAAGTTACTAATTTAAACAGGGTCTGTAAAGTTGAGAGCCCCAGAGGACAGTATCTAGTCAGCACGGGGTATTTGAAAAGGATGACACTCTCTAATTTGGAAAAGATATCAGAGGGAGGCAGAGACGATCTTGGTCTGGGAAAGAGTTTAATGCCAGGAAACCTTGTAACCATTTAAACCAGCCAAGCAGGAAACACACCTCAAGCTCCAGGGGAGTGGGCTGGGACAGTGAAATGCTGGAGATCCAGAGAGAGCCAAGCTTCTAGCCCCAATCTGGACGTCTGCCAGACATGGGACCAGGACTGGAGTACAATAAAATGACCTGGGGTCAAGAGCTGGGAAAAATGGATTCGTAGCTTGGTCTGTAGATTCCCCGAAGCTGCTGGCTAGGCGATTTGACCTCTTTGCCTTCTTGGTCCCAACAGGACAGTGAGCAAGCACCCCTTGCTTTCTCTGTGCAAAGGGCTTTTCACATGGACTTCATGCAAGTAGCACAAGCTTACAGAGGTGGAGACTAAGGTTTGCAGAGGTTAGGGAACCCCAAAGTCACTAGTTCTACTGGACTGCCGTCCTGTTGAGATCTTGGAGTCTGAGGACAGTGTAAACTGTGGCAGAATGCCTCTGGGTACTGAGCTATGATGTATGCTGAGTGGGGAGGGTCCCCCATACCTGCTCATTCACTCTCTCTTCCTCTCTCTCCCTTTCTCCCTTTCTCTTTCTATATGCTGGTTCAAATTCTGCTCTCCTGCACTGCCTGGTGTAGCAGGAAGAATGATCTCTTTGGAACCTTACTGTTAGCCACAGGGGTGGTGGGAGCCTGTTCAGAAGGATTTCAGGACAGTTTGGGGGAACCGGAGGGAAGGGATCATACCTCCCAGAAGAAGGCCCGGTGTGTGGTCTCCAGAAGCTTTGGCTCTGACTACTTAATAGCCACGGCTGGTTTCAGGGTCACTGGCCTGGTTCAACCTTGGCAGTGAGGCTCACGCTCGGGGCTCCTGTTCCCATATGAAGGCTTGTCTCCTTCCCACCACCTCAAGGACCTGTTGGCTTTGGCATATGATGGGAGGCTGGAAACCAACGGTAGATAAACAGATGGGAGAGCCCCCTGACCATTCCGTCTCCATGGCAACAGCCCCTCCTAGGAAATCTATGGCTGCAGACAGTGGAACATTTACCAATCTCTTAAATTTCTCTATATTAGCTAGTGTCCTAAACCTTATAGTTATCCTTTATGTACGTGTGTTTGTGTGTATGCTAGTTCATATTTCTGTGTGTGTGTGTGCACATGAAAGTGTGCATTCATGTTTGCTTACGGCTGTATGTATATGTGGGGTATATGAGCATGTAGAGGCCAGAGGTTGACATTGGGTATTATGGATTCTTTGTCATTTTTATTTACGGAGGCAGGGTCTCACTGAACCCTGAATTTATCAATTCAGCTAGCCTAGCCAGCCAGCTTGCCCCAGGTAACCAATCTCCACCTCCTGGCACTGGGATTGCAGGCTAGTAGTCATTACCAAAGTGCTGGGGGATCTGAACTTTTGGACTTCATAATTGCTGGGCAAAACCTCCACCTCCTATCTGAGACTGGTCTCAAACTTGAGATCCTTCTGCCTCAGCTTCTCAAATGCTGGGATTACAGGTGAATGCCACAATACCCACTTCCAATAGTTTTCTTAGTCCTCATAACCCATGATGCAGATGCTGTTATTACCCTCACTTTGCAAATGAAAAACCTGGGGCAAGAAAAGTTAAGTCAGTAGCTCAGAGTCATAGTGCGCTAACAAGTGGTCTGGGACAGGACTTTTATTATTTATCTGAACAGTGCTAGGGTGGGACCCACAGGCATGTGCATACTGGACTATGCTCCAGCCCCTGAGTATATTTGTAACTGGGGCGTCTGAATCTGGCAAGGCTCAGGCAAGGCTTGAAGCAGTCTTGCTGCCCTTCTTACAGAGTTCCTTCGAGTCCTTGTCAGTCTCTTTGGACCAGCACTCAGGACAGTGGAGGGGACTGTTTCTCTACCTGCTGGGGGCTTCAGGCTCCTCTGTAGATAGCCTCTGTGTGTGTGTGTGTGTGTGTGTGTGTGTGTGTGTGTGTGTGGTGTGTGTTGTAAACACAGGGGATGAGGTTTGGTATGTGTATGGTATGTGGTGTTTGTGATGGGGGGGATGTTTTGCAGTGTATTTTAGAACATCTGAGTGAGTCACATTTCTGAGCGCCTGGCTGGCAGCAAAGGTAATTAGTATGTGAGCCGCGCGGCTTGTGCATTCATTCCCATTTCTTCTTTACTCCTTTTGAGGAGCCGGCTGCCCTTGCTCCATGGGTTTGTTGCCATGTATTCATCCTTCCTAGGCAGCACGGCCTCCAGGCTGATTCAGAGCCTCTAATCTGGTATTGTTCCACATAGGAACGGAGGTGGGAGGCCGGCCGGCCGCAGGTGGCTGATTGAACCGGGTGAGGCTTACCTGCCTGAGGCTCCTGCTCTATGCCTCCTCCTCCAGACTTCTGTGTCTGAGTGTGGCCTGCAGGGTTGGGACAGTCCAAGAGTCAATCTTTGAGCTAAGCCTCTCAGACCCTCCGTTTATAGAAGAATATGAATAGCACACTGGCATGCACCTTCATGGGCCACATGACAGAGCTTGTATGGCAAGTTTCATCCAGCAACTGAAGGCCAGAATAAAACAGATGAGGGCTTGGGGTAATGGTGGAGAGAGAGAAACAGACCCAAAAGGTAAATAAAATAAGGGGAAACTGGGCTAGAGGGCAAAGTGCAAGCATGAGGACCCGGGTTAGGATCCCTTTGGCCATGCTCTGTCTAAACCCCTGTGCTGGGGATTAGAGAAAGGTAGATCCCAGCTTGCAGGGCAGAGTGGGATGGACTTGGTAAGATCCAGGTTCATTGAGAGGCCCTATCTCAGAAACGGTAGATACTGATGGAGAAAGACATCCCAAATCAATCCCAGGCCAAGGGTATCCGCTTGGGAGAGGACAACAGTACACACCACACATCACCACACACATCACCACATACACACACATCACCACACACACACACATCATATCACCACATACATATCGCATCACCACACACACACACATCACATCACCACACACACACATCACCACACACACACACACACACACACACACACACACACACACACACGTGACCCATACAACAGAGTCAGGGGTCAAAAGTACTGGCCTAGTGCATAGTGGGGACCAGGGAGGGCCTCTTGGAGATAAATCATCCAGCAAAAGTCACCAGTGACTCTTCTACAAGTTCTGGTCTATAGAAAACCCAACAACAATAAGACTCTTGTTTGCCTCAGGCTCTGCTCTTCTAGCGCATGTGACCTCGGCCAAACATCTCCTCTCGATGTACTGCACAGCATTATCTCCTGTGAGATGGAGGCAGCCTTAGCACTTGCCTCTAGGATTACTCTGTAGATTCTGTTTATTTGGTTTTCCAGTTATGGTTTCCCAGTAGTAGCTCAGGCTGGCCTAGAAATTATTCCATATCCCAGGTTGTCTATGTTCCTCCCAAATGCCAGGATTATAGACTCTGTCCGGCTCACTTTGGCAGGTCCTTGGATGTTATTATATGTGTCAGTGAAGCCTGATGAGCGGTTTTTAATGGTTACCAATATGACAGAGATAGGCCCCTTGGAAATCCTAGGTAAGCCAGTGGTCTTAACTTTGGTGTAACCCCTTTCCCTCATCCTACACATAGTTGTGTGGAATTGGGTGGCTGCACCCCATAGTCATCCTTAGAGCCAGTAGTAACCAGCTTGAGACAACTGGGCTCTCTCCTTCATTGTCTGGCCATGCTTGGTTTCATGTATATGCTGAGACATGGGTCAAGAAGGGGCCATTCCTCTTAGGTTTTTGAGAGCTTGTTGGCAAGTGACAGAAACCCAGATCAAATTGGTTTCATTCAAATTCTGTAGAGTGGTTGCTGGTATCAGGCATGGGTGGATCCAGCTGCCTCCCTGTATTAGGACTCAGGTCCATCCCCTAGCTGATCCTCTGGCTCAGCCTTACCCCCAGACGGAGTTCTCCCTGGGAGAGAGATCTGCCTTCTCATGTGGCAAGACTCTGGCCTTTGAATTTACCAGTTCCATGGCATAGAGAAGACATCCTGCCAGTTAGTGCCAAACCCTTCTGCTGATTCACAGCCCTATGTCAGACCACCTGCCTATCTGTGAACCAGTCCGTTCAGCCAAAGAGTAGATCAGTATCCAAATAGGGCAAGCCTGCACTGGTACTGCATTAGTTACAATTTTAATTCTTTTTCCTGTTGTCGTGAGATTAGACCCTGATGAACAGAGCTTAAGAGGACAGAGGGTTTACCTTGGATCACTGTTGGAGGGCACGGTACATCAAGGCAGAGTAGTCAAGGCTGTAGGATCTTGAGGCAGCTGGAACATTGAATCCATAGTCAGGAAGCAGAAGGAGGTGAATGCTATTGGTCGGCTCACTCTCTCCTTATGCAGTCTAGGACCCCAACGTACTGAACAGTGCAGCCTCCTTTAGTGTGGGTCTACTCACTTCAGATAACCCAATCCAGATAATCCCTCATAGTCATGCCCAGGTGCATGTCTCCTAGGCAAGTCTAGAGTCTATCAAGCTGATATGAACAAACTCCTTTTCTTGACATACAAAATAACCGATCAAAACAAAGAGCTGGAAGGAGCATTTTGCTCCGTGGTTTTGAGAATTTGCCTCATCATGGCAGGGGCGGGGACATGACAATGGCAGTGGATGGTATCAGTTCTTCTCATAGCCATAGACCAGGACTCACGGCTGTGGGATCTAAAAGTCAAGCCATTAACTCTCAAAGAGACTTACTTCACTCCCCAAGCCCCACCCCTAAAGACCTCTTGGTCTTTAAAATTGCTGCACCAGCTGGGGACATTTTCCGCTTAACTCATACCAGACCCCCGAACTGGAAGCCAGGATTTAAGGTAACTCTCCACAAGGAAATTGGGAGCTCTTTCCAAAAATGAGAGAAGTGACTGCTGTGACTAACCCCATAGCTGCCCTTGAAGGACAAAAGGGCATTCATTACCTGTGGCCCTGAAAGCAAAGGGCATGAGTGGCTCCATTTCCTGTGTCAGAAAGGAAGCAGAAACTAGAGTCTTGGCCATCTACTGCAAGAACACTGCACAATTTCACAAGTGTGGGCACCATCTTTATCCATTTCAGGTTGGGATAAACAGGAGAGACAGGAAGCAAGTAAGAAGAACTGAAGAAACCTAGTCTCGGTCTACAGCCAGGCATGGAAGGAGAAATTTCACCAGAAACAGTGGCTGTACATACTTTAAAAAAAGCCAAGCCCTGGTGGTTTGCCTGGCTCATTAGTTCTGACTTGGATGTCTGAAACCAGCCTTCCTTGGCCTGTGTCATTCTGTTTGCTGGAGACTGCTAGTCACATTGTCTCTATTCAACAGGCGCCCACTGTTCCCTTGCCAGTTGTGACATCCAGAATTGCCCTTGGTTGAGAACCATCCATCAAAGAAAGGGTGTTTAAGTGAGAGATGGTGGGGGAGGGGCATTGATCCAGCTTCCAAAAGCATCTTCCCAAACATCATTTCCTCACTCCCAAGGGAGATGGGATCGCCTATAAACTAGAGTTTGCCAGGGGTGTGCTGCTGAGATCTTTCCTAATGGGGCTTTCCACTGATGACTCTTAAAGGGGAAATTCATTCTGGAGACCGTCCACCTTCTTGTGGACCAGTGGCAGCTTGTTTTATCCTATCTAGTTCTCAAATTTTGGTTCGAAGCATGTTTCCCAGACTTAAGTGTTTCTGTTCAGAATGATGTCTCTCCAAATTGCACTATGTAGCCATGTTCCATGCATGTTAGCATGGGCAGTATACACACAAAACTTACAGGGGTTGATCCTTTCTACCCTGTGGGTCTCAGGGAGCTAAGGCTGTCAGGCTCATCCGCATTGGCAGCAAGCATCTTTACCAACCAAGCCATTGAGCACAGTTTAGAAACATCAAGAGAGAAGTATTTTAATTTACTTCAAGTGGTCAATGTCCCAGACACAGTTAAATAAATGACTGCACAGGGAGTTCCTGATGGAGCCTCCATGGCTCTATTATACTAGACTACAAGCCAATGGTCAATATCTGGGGTGTATGCCCACCCCTACATTTACCTGAGTGGGGAGTCTTGTTTAAGAAGTCCCTCTTCCCAAGTACCTTCTGTATATAGCATGCCTTCTCTCTGTAAGCATAGCAGATTACTCATATCACCAGCCACTTTCTACAGCATCAATTATTTATGCAGTCGATGGCCTGGAGGCCAAGGGATCCAACATGTACAAAGGATCTCTAAAGGAGAGGAGGAGAGAGAGGTGGTCAATACCACATTTATTTAACAGAAGCCCCAAGGATGCCAGGTGATGTGCTGTGGGAGGGTGGTTACACAGAGCTGCAATTAAAACCCCAAACTAGCTTAATATGACTAGTAATAAGTATGAGGCACAGCTCTGCAGACTGTGGCTTCTTGAAGGTCCAGCCTCTTTCAAAAGCAAGGAGCTGGTGTGGGATAAAGGGCAGTCTGAGTATGAGTCTCTTGTTTTGTGGGTATTTCTTAAGTGCCTGCCTTGGGCCAGGTGCTGTGTGCTAATTCTGGCATCTTTACTAGCAATTCTTTGTGGGGGATTTGTGCCCTTCGCCCAGATATTTGGCAGTGCATATAAGTCCGGTTGGTAAGATGCACTCTACAATGCATAGGACACCCCCCCCCAAAAAAAAGACCTCTCCAGGATTCCAGGTGTGACCTAAGGTTAGGAAAGTTGGATCTGATGAGTAAAAGATACTGTTTCTGCCTCTCTGCCTGCCACACAGAAAAAAAAATAAGAAGGAAGGAGAAGAGAACGAAAAGGAGAAGAGAAACACAGTAGACAAAAATGGCAGGCTTGATTTGAGCTCAGCCCACAAGACCCTGCCTGTGGGAGTGGTACTGACCTTGGCCGAGTCTGAGCTGACGGCTCTGGAGGTGAGCTGGGGATAGGAGGTGTGTGGAAGCATCTCAGCAGGGCTGGGACCGGTGACACTGCCCTACACATCCTGATGCTTAAGTGGCTGAGTCAGGAAGGTCAAATGTAAGCCCTGTCTGGGCTATGGTGATTTCAAGTCCAGCTGAAATAAAGTAGTATAACTCTTCCTCACAATTAAAATAAAATAATTTAAAGAGGTCAGGGATGTAGCCCAGCAGCTGCTTAGCATGTATGAGCCCTATAAAAGTAGAAAAAGAGAATTAAAACAATAGGAATATATCCTAGCAGGGGAAGAGAAGATGGGTCAGGACTGTCACTGAGCATGGAGAGCAAATTGGAAGAGTATGACAAGCTGAACTCTTACCTCCTAGGACAGGGACAGGTGAGTTAGAGAGAATGGAGCCTCAAGCGATCGGAGGAAGGAGATAGAATGTGTGTGGGAGACAGGGCATAGGAAATCTCCTTCTGGATATACAGGCACACCGTAGGAAATGCTCCAGGATTCCTTTGGATACCAGCAGCCCTGGTGCCAGCATGATGTTCCAGACCCTTCTGTGAAAAGCACAGTATTTGCACACAGACTATGCCCGTACCCCATGGACTTTAGGTCACTTACAATAGCTAATACAAAGTCAACCCTTGTTATGTAATGTTTAGATAACAGGAAAATGTCTGCATGTATTCAGGACAGACAATCTTTTCCTTCAGTACTCTTCATCTGAGCCTGGTTGAACATATAGGTGCAGCAGCCTTATCTGGGACCACAGGATGTAGCACGTGTAAGGCAGGGAGGTTTATCTGTCTGAGAGGGGTGAGTTACTGGAGCGCAGTCCTGTGACCTGGGTTGTGTGTCAGCCTGAAGACCCTGTTTTGTCACCTAAAAACGGAGGTCACAATAGGACCTGCTGCCTCATAGGGCATTATGAGGACTGGCTGAGCCCAGTTTTTGGTCTAGAGTGAGTGGTCAGGAAATATTCCCCATTAGCTTTTGAGGATTAAAGGAAGAGATACAGGGTATTACCCTAGCCAGGCACCTGGCTGGTGGCTTTCCCTTTAAAATGTCTCTCATTCCCTTACTTTGGAAGAGGCCAGATTTACAGACTACAAAAGGGTAGAGAGGTCAGGTGAGTCTCCCCCGCTTTGTTCCTCCATCCACTGGTGATGGTGGCTCATGGTTACTAATCTGGGTCAGGGTTCAAGGGGGGTGGCAGAGTGCCCAGTGAGCAAGGAATCACAGTGTCTGGAGAAAGACAATGCGGCATCTGAAGGGCCTGAGGAGCCTTGAGGGTTATCAGGCTTAAAAAGAGGCAGGTCCTCAGGAAAGTAGGGCCTTAAAATGGATTGATCTCTTTCCCTAATTGTCCCATTTTCTAGAATTTTCCTGGTGTCATAGAGAAAGATGAGAACCCATCAAGTGCTCCCCTTCCCCCTGCTCCTGGTGATAGCTTCCGTGGCTTCAGAGAACGCCAGCACATCCCGGGGCTGTGGGCTGGACCTTCTTCCTCAGTACGTGTCCCTGTGCGACCTGGACGCCATCTGGGGTATCGTGGTGGAGGCAGTGGCCGGGGCAGGGGCCCTGATCACACTGCTTCTCATGCTCATCCTCCTGGTGAGGCTGCCCTTCGTCAAGGACAAGGAAAAGAGGAGACCTGTGTGCCTCCACTTCCTCTTCCTGCTGGGGACCCTGGGCCTCTTCGGGCTGACGTTCGCCTTCATCATCCGGATGGACGAGACAATATGCTCCATCCGACGCTTCCTCTGGGGGGTCCTCTTCGCACTCTGCTTTTCCTGTCTGCTAAGCCAAGCATGGCGGGTACGGAGGCTGGTGCGCCAGGGCACAAGCCCAGCCGGCTGGCAGCTGGTGAGCCTGGCACTGTGCCTGATGCTGGTGCAGGTCATCATTGCCACCGAGTGGCTGGTGCTGACTGTGCTGCGTGACACGAAGCCAGCCTGTGCCTATGAGCCCATGGATTTTGTGATGGCACTCATCTATGACATGGTACTGCTGGTCATTACCCTGGTACAGTCCCTCTTCACTCTGTGTGGCAAGTTCAAGCGGTGGAAGGTCAACGGAGTCTTCATCCTCATCACTACCTTCCTGTCTGTGATCATCTGGGTGGTCTGGATGACCATGTACCTGTTCGGCAACTCAACCATTAAGCAGGGGGATGCCTGGAGCGACCCCACCTTGGCCATTACACTGGCAGCCAGTGGCTGGGTTTTTGTCATCTTTCATGCCATTCCGGAGATCCACTGCACCCTTCTCCCACCCATGCAGGAGAACCCACCCAACTACTTCGACACTTCACAGCCCAGGATGCGGGAGACGGCATTTGAGGAGGACATGCACCTGCCTCGGGCCTACATGGAGAACAAGGCCTTCTCAATGGATGAACATAATGCAGGTAACATGGCCACTGCTGGGCTTGAGGCAGTCTCTGAAAGGTCTCAGCACGGGCAGATGCTCCCAGACTCAACAGTCATGAATGGCCCCATGCTAACACTGGCTCAGAACTGTTTTTATGTACTCTTTTCCTCATGCCAATTGCCAACTAATTTATTATAAAAAATCCAAAGGGAGGGGCTGGGGAGATGGCTCAGTTGGGAAAGTGTTGTCGGGGCAAGCAAGAGGATTGAGTTCACTTTCTAGAACCCAGAGAAAAGCCAGGTGTGGTGGCTCATCTTATTATGAATCCAGTGTTGAAGAGGTAGAGGCAGGCAGATCTGATCTGTGAGCCCTAGACCCTAATGTCTCCAAAAACAAGAGATGGTTTGTTGGCCTCACACCAGCAAGTGTGCATGCACACACACACACACCCCCACACACAAATTTACCACCACCACAACAATCTTCCAGGTTCCTGGGAAGCTCTGTGATAGAGTATTTGCCTTGCATGCACAGGCCCTGGGTCTATCCCCAGCAACACACATACCAGAAAAACAAAACAGAACAAACAAAGCTCCTGTACTAGGTCTAACAATGCTGAGTCAGTGTGTACTGGAAATCCAGGCCTCTTGTCCCTCCCTCTCACTTTGGCAACCCTTATCTGGGAATACACACATTCTGTTTTCCACACTCTCCACCACTCCCAAGTGATCACCCAACATTAGTTCCCTCCCTGAAGGCTTTTGAATCTGCACCTACACGTGCTAGATGAGGCAGGCCACCTGACAGTGCTCTTTTCCTCCTCCACCTCAGTCATCAGCAGGGTTCAAAATGGATCCCAAACTCAAATGTCCAGGTTCAAGCCCCACCTCTCCCACTTCCTGCTGTGCAACTTTTGACAATTATATGACCTCTCTGAGCCTCACTTTTTCTAATTTGTATGAATGAGAGAACATACTGTGTAGAGGTATTACAGAAAGTAACACAATGGGGACCAGACCCTGCTGGCACCAAGCTTGTGGGTCTTGGCTGGGGTTCCATGAAAGTGGAGTCTGAGACACTCAGGGATGGGGGTTTATTTGAATGGTGGTCCCAAAAAGGAGACATTAGGGCAAGTTGCCAAAAGAGTCACATTTGTAAGCTTGTTTCTGCTACAGACAGCCACACTTAGCCCCACGGAGACCTTTTGAGGAGGTGTGTAGAACAGATCCCAGATTGGCTCAACCAGAACAGAAGGCACCCATCCACTTCCCTCCATCACCACCAACGTCCCTATTGGCTAAATGTTCACAAGCTCCTCTGGGGTCAGACACAGAAAGCAAATTTGGTGGTAACTGGAATGACATCTTAGTGACTAAGACTATCTATAGGGGTGAGGTCATAGGACGGGGAGAATGTGGTCACCAGCATCGCAAAGACCCTACTGTTGATGCTGGACAGGTGCTCCTTAGGACTGCTTACAGGAAGCTGGCTGGCCCCACACTGGAGTGTAAAAAAATGACCTTTCTCAGTTTCCCAAAGATGCCTCGGGACCCCTCAGTAATACTGAATCCCAGTCCTGGTGAGGCATTGATCACCTGATATGGCCACATGTTGAGCACTAACTATACCTGCAGTATTCTGCCTTCAGCCTGCACTATCTCATCGGTCCCCACAGTGACCCTGTGACGTCAGCCCCCTTAAGTCTCCATAATGATAAATAAGTATAAGCTGAGGCTCAAAAGAATGGCGTTTCCTGAGGACTTACAGCTGCGCTTACTTACTTACAGACTGAAAGTTAGCAACATTTCTCTTTAGCAACATCTGCCCACTTGCCAGGTACAAGTGTGAGCCATGCTCAGGAGCTGGTCCCTTTACATAGCCTTGCAAGGTTAAGTGTGTGGAAGCCCAGGGTACAGCCTGCTCCTCCCCTATAGGAGGAAAGAATGTTGAACCTTCATTTCCTATAAGCCACTCATATCCTTGTCATACTTAGATGTAATCAGCTTCCTCTGAACCCCTGACCCCTAGCCAGACTCCTATGTAGGAAGGGTACCAGCAGCCCCTCTCTGGACAGATGGGAAAGTCCCAGGATAGCTGTAATACAAGTTGATTCAAAGTCAAGTGCCTAAGTCTGTGGAGATGTTGGTAGGAATTCAGTGTCAGTCTAGCTGGGGATCAGAAGGTATAGTTATGCTAGAGGTTCCCTTTGGAAACCTAGAGGCCTCTTCAAGGGACTGTGGTGACAGACAAGGGGCCTGGCTAGTCCTGGGATGCTGGCAGCACCCCCTCCTCTTGCCAGCTTCTACTGGAGGGGCCTCTCTGAGGCCCTGGACTCCCTGTGGACCTTGGAACTGGAAGGGATCAAAAGGCGTGTCTCCTGGGGACCTGGCCCATCACTCTGTCTGATTGTAAAAGTACCTGTGGCCCCCAAAGGGGTTAAGAACCAGTGGTTGGATGCAATGTTCAATTTCCTTGCAGCAAAACTAGAAGGTCAGAAATGCCCAAGCAGTAGTGTTTTAAAAGTGATGATAGTCCTGCCTGTTATCCCAGGACTCAGTGAGAGAGGAAAGGCAGAAGGAGCGTGGGTTCAAAGCTACCCTTGGATATACAACAAGACACACAAATCCAAGCAAAACAAACAGAAATTACAAATAGTAACAAAAAGCTTGCACCAAGTGCCATTCTGAGCATTTTATTGGCTACTCTAATTCATACAAAAGCCCATGGGATCTCTTGGAAACTGAGGTGTGGAAGGGCTAAGTGCTACCTTGTCTCCAAAACAAAATGAAGCAGAACAGCACTAGGGCAGGGCGGTCCTTCACCTGTCTACCCAAGGTAAACATCCACTCTGCCTCTGCCTGGGCACCTCCTGATCAAGTCTGAGTCTGGGGTTTGTATCATTTTTTTAGATCTCCAAGTGATCCTAAGGTGTTACTGGGTGGAAACCGCAGATCCAGGCACTGGCCTGACAAATGGTTTAAGTCAGTGTTATGGAGGCCTTTCTGAGGTCAGTAGATGAAGAGTCCCATACCCTGGAAATGCTGTGGAATTTTCCATCAGGCACCAGCATTTATTTTCTGGTCCTCCTCTGACTGCCCTGCCTGCCCCAGGCTTTCTATGATAAACTGGGCTGCAGAAAGCACTCTTATCCATTCATCTTCCTGTTTTTTGGTCCACTAGTTCCTTGCAAAAGATGTCCTAGATATGAGTTAAATAACCTGCATTTTAAATCTTGGCACGCCATGCCAGATAGCACCCCAGAAAGACAGGCTGAGTGCCCACTCCGTGGTTGTATTGCAAGTCTCCCTAAATCTTCAGCAACCTTGGATGTTGTCAGACCAATGTATGCTGGATCAATGAACTCCATCTCTAGCAACCTTTATTTCTCCATCTCCTCTTTCTTCTCTTTTCTTTCTCTCTTTCCTTTTTTTTTTTTAGGCATCTTTTAGACTATCAAAAATATAGACCCACCAAAATCACTTGAGACCAGCAGGCAGGGCAATCTCCAGACAAAGGTCACACAGAGAATATCCTGGCTGGGCTGGTCTTTATTTTAGAAACTCTTGCCTTGCTGGCCAAGGACCATCTAGGCACGTTTCTTTGCCACAGTAGGAGCAGCTGTTGGCAACTTTCTTGCTGACTTCAGCCAGTTTGTATTTTAGGAACCCAGAGCTATGAGGGACCTTATCCTTGGAGTGGCTAGTGCCCAGGAGCTGAAATAATCATGTCCTCCTGCACTGGGAACTTCTGGCCAGCCTCTTGGGCTCTCTTCTCTTCACTGTTGGTCCCTCAAAGAATCATGAGATGGAAGCCATGTTCTCAAGCTTCTCTAGGAAGCTACAGTGGCCTTCCATCAGTGAGACCCCCCATATAGATACACTTAGCTGTGCTCATTAGTACCAATAAGGCATGAGGTAAGTGCTAAGAGATTCAAATGCACCCAGAGATGTCACACCTCAGATCACATCTCAGAAAGTGCTAGCAAGGCATATGAAACATGAACCTTTCAAAGGAACATATGTTCCCTCTTTTGTTATTAAGGGTCCCTGGACTCCAAAGTTTTACTAAAGCCAAAGGCTGCGTAGACATTTTGTTTACTGCTGGAGACCCCGAGTGAAGCATGGGGGAAGGCATAGCTAACTTATTCTCACTTGCAGAGCCTACACCAGAAAAAGTTGGCATTTGACCAGTGAGTTTATGCCTCCGGGTACCCACTTAGGAATAACACCGCCTGTCCTTCACCTCTGCTGTGACTTGGAGAGAGTCAGTTCTGATATTAGTTAAAGGCCTCTGATTGTTACTAGCAATTTTTTGAAAATAGAATTTGAATGCTAAGTTATTCAAGCAAATAAATGAAAATCCCAAATACCTGAGGTAACAGACTTCAGAAAGAGTTAGATTTAAAAAAAAAAAAAAAAAAAAATCAAGTAGTAACCAAACTTGACATCTTTTGTGGAGGCATCACAGTCCCCAGTAATGCTGGGCTTACCCAGAATCTTGGGGAGGGGGATTTTTCCAGAAAACTAGAGAAAACCCCAGAGTAATTTCTGATTGGCTTTGAATGTCCTTCCCTGAACCATTGTGTTCTCAAAGACTGAATGCCCTGGTTGGTCAGGCTAAATACAAGATGGATCCTGGAGCCCGTTCTGAGGGACCTAGAATACCAAAGGTGTGCTCATAAAACCACTAATAGCTTGCACAGGGAGGGACCTTGGGACCATGGGTAGCAAGAGAGCAGAGCTTCAGTTTCTCTGAAGAGGGTATGTCGGAGTCTCCCCACCTGGACTGGGCTATGTGCTGCTTCTCTTCTAATGGAGTAGAAACTGACGTTAGCAAAAGTCAGTGTTTAATATGCCCACTCCCCTTGCTGATCCCCAGGCAGGAACATGCCCTCCATGAGCATAAGCAACTGCTCAAGCCTTGGAGATGCCAAAGCAAGAAAGGCTTCTTGAGTCTCTCTTGGCCTCAGTTTTTTGATCAAGTTTAAGTTGGGCTGTCCCTAATGTCACTTAAGATAGCTTGCTTCGACATCAACTGTGATGGCTAACAGAGTGCCTGGCACTGGTGTGGTTAGGAACAGCCTGTCTACCAGGCTTCCAGTATGGGCTCTGCCAGCTGCGTGACCTTGACCATGGTACCTAACCTTTATCTGCTGTAAAGGAAATAACATCTGCTATGCTATGAAAACTAACGCTTTAGATGTCATTTCTCACAGTACCTGGCTCTAAGGTACGTCTTTCTGACTTTCGCCCTAAATAGCTCCCATGTTGTCTTGCTGCATTTCCCCAGGGAAGATGTAAGTGAAGTTCTTTTTTAGCCAATGACATTAGTACTTCCAGTGGTACTGAAGATGGCAATGCACAGTCACAGATTTCTGGTCACTTGTGGGGATTGTGAAGATAGAGACTAGGGTCTTAGGAATTCAAGGCAAGAGCTCTGCCACTGAGCTCAAGACCATATTTTAATTAGAATGCACCATTTGTTGAGTTTTAACAAATGTACTGTGACCTGCACCCACCTTGTAGTATCACACAGATGGTTTCACATCCTGAAATGCCCCATCCCTCCCCATGCAGCTCCTGACCACCACTAAACAGCCTTCACTTTCCAGATTCTATCATTGGCATGGTGTGAGAAGCCCTCACAGGCTGACTCCTTCCACTCAGAAACACATACTTGAGGTTCTTCATGGCTTTTCAAGTTGTTTTTTCTTTACTTAAAAGGAGGAAGCTTAATGTCTTAGGAGTGCAACAAGCTGGAACTGTGGATATGATGTAGTTGGTATAGTGATTGCTGTACAAGCATGAAGATTTGGGCTTTGTCCCCAGAACCAGTGTGTGATGCTTGCTTGTAATCCCAGAGCTGGGGAGGTGGATCCCTGGGACTCCCTGGCCAGCCAGCCTAGGCAGTGAGACACTGTCTCAAAAAATAAGGCTCAGGCTGAAGTGTAGTTAAAAGAGTTGACGCTCTGCTGGAGGTTCTGAGTCCAATTCCCAGTGCCCACATTGGGTAGCTCGTAACCTCCAACACCCTCTTTGGCCTGTGAGGATACCTGCTCAAATGTGTGTGTGTGTGCACAAACAGAATACACTAACTAGCTGGATGTGGACCCCAGCACTTGGCATGTGGCATCAGGAAGATCAGAAGTTCAAGACCATCCTTGACTTCAGAATGTGTCTGAAGCTAGCCTGGGCAACCTTAGATGCTGTCTTTAAAAAGGACAGTAATTCAGAAACACCCTCTGCCTACTTGAGAGATGGGGTACTACCTCTTTTTGCCATCATTGCTTCAGATCTATTATTCCTATTTGGGGGGGTCTTTTGAGGGTCATTTTCCAATGATGGCAATCACTGTCCTGTATGTTTTTAACAGTCCCTCAGCTCTGCAGCATCCAGAAACAGGGATTGCTTTTGACTGATGTGCATACAGATCTCTATATATGTGCAAAAGAAGCCTCACAATTGGGGAGGTGACTGCCACCAGCCTGAACAGAACTCCATAAAGTTCCCAACCCTCCTGAGGTTGGATCAGTCTCCTAGAGGCTGGAGAACAAAGCCCCTTTGTGACTTCTGTTTTGAATCAGGCTTGTGACACAGGGGAGGAGCTGGTTGTTGCAGAAAAAAACAGAATTTTCTCCCTCTCCCTCCCCCCCCCCTTCTTCTCCTCTGTTCTCCCTGGTGTTGTCAACCTGGAAACCCCTTCGTCAGCTCGATCAGCAGCGGGCTTTTCCAACGGAAGCTTGGGGAAAAGATCCAGCGGCAGCCTGGGAAAGAAACCCAGCGGCCTAGGAAGTCGACCCAGTGCACCATTCAGAAGCAATGTGTATCAGCCGACTGAGATGGCTGTCGTACTCAATGGAGGGACTGTAAGTATCAAAATCTGATGCCTGGGCAGGAGTGTGTCCTGTGTGGGGCAGCTTCAGCTGGGTGTACCTGGAGGCTGCTTCTCTGGGCCACCCACTGCTCCATGCATGTATGCCTTCTTTATCTGGGCCCCTCTCCCACCTTTCTTCATGTAAAAGAAACCCACCCACACTCAGGCCATCTGTAGATGCCTACCTGCTGCGTGGGGCTCTTTACTTGGTGGATTTCTTTCTTGAGTACAGTACCCCAACCCTATCCCAGGAAGGTGACCCTAAGGAAAAGCCTCCTGTGAGGATGCTCTCATCTTTGCTGACATCCACCCTAGCTTAAGCCCCCTACTCCATCTAGTACCCCAAGCTGCGTACTGGGTCCCCCAACCCCAACTCCCTAAGGAGGTATCCTAGGGAATTGAAACTGTTTCCCTCAAACACCAGAGCAGCTGGACTTACCTGTCGCCAAACAGACCCACAGCAGAAAGCGCTGCCTTTGCTTCTTGCCTCTGTTGGAATGACTGTTTCATTCCAGCATCATCCAAAGAGGCACTCATTCTCACATCTACTTTCCAGACATAGCTCTGTGCTTCTCAGAAACAATGCATGGGCCAGTTCACACGTGCACATTTGATTTCCATGCCTTATTTTGTGCCAATTCCATAATTCAACCTGAGCTTTTTTTTTTTTTTTTAAGTCTTTCTTTTTTAATAGACCATCAGGGATGGTCTTTGATCCCCGAAGGAAGGGATTTGGGGTTTTCTGGCCTGTGAAGGCTCTGCTAAGTTCTGGTTCCCTTTGCTTTGAACAGGCTGTAAAACAAAAAGAAATACAGATTTGTGTTCTTAAATCCCCCTACCACCTCCTGGGCTATTTCTTTGTCCTGGGGCCAAGAAAAGCCTGACTGTACTGTGACCACTGGTCCCCAGAGGTCTATGTGATGTAATCAACACAGCCTGTCCATCCTGCTGAAGTCCTCCCGGTTCTTTCAAGGCCAGTGAAGGAAACAGAAGACTTCCCAGGTGGCTGCTGTAGGGTCTCAGGGGAGCTCAATAGCAGGGCCCTTGTCTAGGACGCCCAAGGCAGATTCCATCCTCAACAGATTTAATGAGTCTGAGTGTTGAGTATATCCCTGAGGGTGGGTGAACCTCCAGTACATTCTGGGAAATGACTCAGTCCCTCCAAACCCCCCAAATAAAAACAAGGGAGATGGATGCATCAGTGTTTAACATTTACTGTGTAGAGTTCTCAGTACTGTTTTATGTTATTCCAGATCCCAACTGCTCCGCCATCTCACACAGGAAGACACCATTGGTGAAAGCCCTAAGTTCCAGAGAATAAGAATCTCTCTTACCAATTTTATCCCCTGGCTGTGTCTTTCTTGAGGGCGAGCGAGATCAATAACCATGGCCGAAGCAGGCCAGCTGGAAGCCAGGAAATCTGGGAGTTCCCACCAAGGGGATTTCGTGTAAATGTGACAGACGGATGAACTGGAAAGCTAACAGTGACCGCCCTCTCCTGTCCCGCCACACACACACACACACACACACACACACACACACACACACAAACATGGAATTGTCCTTCGAACTAAATCAGAGCTAACTGCCAATAGTCTTAGGCTCACTCAAGAATGTGTGGCTGGGAAACTTTCATCCATTGGGGGCAGGACAGAAAAGAATTCACAGCTGGTGTGCCAGGCTGATCTTGGCTTAGATGAGGGGTTTGAGCCAGCCTGTCACTCCCTCCCCGAGTGCTAGTTCCCAGGGAGGTCTTTAGGAGATAACTGTGCTCTTGAGGTTAGCTCATGGACCCTTCTCCCTAGCTTGTTTGCTTGGTGGCCTATGCAGTTGGTGGGACTTTAAGAGGTTGTGGCTGTGATTCCGAAGAAAGGCCCAACCAGACTGTCAGGGAGCTGTGTAGCCCGTGGGAGTGGAGGAACCACAGAATGTGCCAAAGAGGAGAAGGTACTGCGGACCTTGAAGTGACCATCACATTTAGACAGCGGTGACCAACCACTGTTCTGTCTACGGGTGCCTTGCTCTAGCAAGCACCCCACCTCCCTTACAGAGTGATAGGAGCATCTCTTCTTCCTCTTGCTGCACTTAGGCCGCTGCTCCTCCACGCCCTTTCCCCGATTTTATCCCATGTCATCTCAGTTAGGGCCACCAGCTGGGATCTTCACAGGAGTCAGGCTGAAAGGCGGGCATCATAGCAGCCTTTTCACAGTGTCCAATGGCTGGGCTCCCCACAGGTGACCTCTAGGATGGAGATGACATCCTTTATGTCCAGCTGCCAGTGACTTCTGGGGTGTTTTCTCTTGGCATGGCTAGAAGTTCAGGATACAATGGATTCCATGAAGGCTTCTTTCTGCTTTTGGGGGTGGGTGTCTAGAGGACATTTTAGTCTTGATTTTCCGATGGTTCTACAAAAGTGGCCCTCTTCACAGCTGTCATTTGTCATGGCTTCCATCTGTCCTGAGCAGGTCATTCCTTTGTCGCTCGGCATCTCCAGCATCCCTGCCCTGTGTTCTCTGCGCTGTTTGGCCAGGATAATCTCTAGCAACCTTTCCATGCTAAAAGTTTGAACCTGACCATATGGACTATATAAACAAGGGTAGGGCCTCTGCATACATGTTAAACGCTACATTGCTTTTCCTATTTAAAAAAAAAAATTACCCATAAGCCTTTAACCTTTAATGAAAACAAAATTTAAAAGGTTAGTATTTGGGGGTGGAGGTGGGGACTGACCTCTTCTTAAGCCAGTACATCTGAGCTGAGTGTTTTAATAAATCTGATTTTTCTCAAGACCCCAGTCTCTGCTGTATCCCGTCCCTGCCCTACCCTGTCTTTGCAGAGCCTTAGAGAGATGAGGCCAATCTGGCTAGTGCTTGACTCTCCTGCAAGTCTTCCTTACAGCTAGCTAGTGCCCCCCACGCATGGGAATCAGAAAGCATGGCACCCAAAGGCCTCCCTCTCCCCAACCTGGGACACCCCACCTCCATTTAGAGCATGTGCTTGCTTCTAGAGAACTTGAATCAGCCCTTTATGCTTAAGGACCATCATGTAATGGGCTGAAAACTTGGAGGCTCAAAGGAGGGGTTGGAGGGAGAGAAAGACAGGGCAGGAGGCTGGAGTTCTTGCATGTACTATCCGGCCATCTGCAAAGAAATCTCTGAGCACTCCGGCCAGGCTGGTGACAAACGTCAGCACTCCCGAATTCTTGTGCCAGGAAGTGGCTGCCCACCCTCGCTCTCTGGAGTCCTTTGGAGCTTTCTGATGTCACCAGTGACTTGGTCTGCAAAAGCCCCCCTTGCAGAAGGGAGAAGCCGACATGATTGATGGTTTTTCCTCTAAGATCTTTGTTGTCCGAGTATAAGGTGAGCACCGTACAAACGGCTTTGCAGAAAGCATTTCTGCACTGTAAAAACAGAACCATTCTGAGCCACAGGAAGCCTCACTTAGTGAGAACTCTTAGTTTTGCTTTTTTTTTTTTAATCTTTCCCATCCTGATAGGTGATTGCGCTTCTGGGCTTTGTTTTATCTTGGCTAATTTAATCAGGGTGGGCTGAATGTCCTTAGCCCGGGGTGGGGTGGGGTGGGAGCAAAGGAAGAAGGGTGATGTCTGCTATTTTTCTAATGAGTTCAAGTTCACCTGAAGAGGACCACAAGGCAACTCCACCCAGAGACTGTGCAGGCAGCCTCCCACAGAACAAGGCTGAAGTACAGAATCCCATGGCTCCTGTTTAAGAGTTGATAGGGGAAGATGGTATAGAAAGTCATCTGTGAATAACCCCAAGCTGTAAGCACAACCTAGCATACCTGGGTAGTAACACTATGTTGCGACTACGACAGCTCCTCTGTCCCCTCCTAAGTGAAAGCTGCACAGTGTTCTGCAGTCTGTTGCCAAGGTGGTGGGACACTGGCAGAGGGGATGGGCTCTGATGCATCAGCTGTTTCCAAGTTAGGATCTGGTTGTTGTTCACCCCACCCACACACAGGTGAGGTCAAGGCCAGCCAACAAGTGCAGACAGGGTGAGAGGGGTTGTCTTTTGGGGTTGTCTAGTTGAAAGGTAGAAGAGGGTGCTGGCATTTACACATCCAAGGATGTAGCAACCATGTGAGCCAATGAGAGCCCCTGGCAGGTGCTTTTTATTCATAAAGAGCTATGGCTCACTTTTGATAGATAATATATATTTATTAAATGTATTAATATTAATGTGTATTTTATAATGTACCCTCACTCTTTTCCCAACCCTGGCTGGCTTGCATACTTATAAACAAAATTGTTCAGAAAATTTCAAGACAATCAGTATGTACATATAAATATCACAGATTGAAAAGGTTGTTAAGCATGGGCAGATAGGTTTTATTTTCAAAATGCTGTTCTTAACAAGAAAATAAAGGCTTTACTATTTACCTAAGATGTGTGCTAGCTTGTCAAACAATCCAGTACTACCAACGAGGCTTTCAGCTATGTCTGGGGCCTTTCGAATGAGAGAATCCTGGTGAGCAGCGGCCACAGAAAGGACCATTAAATTAATAGGATGCTGTTGTAACACTTTGGGGGCTTTGACCATGGAAACCCTTTTCAACGACTGTCTCTTCTTGAGCTGGAAACAGCTCAGTTCTCCAGCCTTGCTTCGTGTTAATACAAGGATAAAACCAAGACAGACACTGATTTGAAATAAATTAAAATACGGATCTTGGCGAAAGTGGGAAAACTGGTCACAGGGACATCATCACTAGGCATCTCAGCTGTGGTGGCTCAGAAGGGTACTCCTGACACAGTGGAGAGGTGGATGGAAAAATAGCATTTGGGGTAGGGCGGAAAGCTAAGGGGCGCTTTCCTAAAGTGCACTTAAACTTGTCTGCAACAAACCTGGCCTGTGTGCAAAGGGTACTGGATTCATCATACTAAAGCTTCTTAAAGAAATAGGACTGTGCAGTTTGGGTGTGGAGTGACTGGCGTCAGTTAAGGAGGCGGCACTGAGGCAGCAGGCACTTCCTCTTCCATTTTACATTTCACTGCAGAGAGATGAGAGAAAGAGAGGGTCAGTTTACACATCAGACAGACCTGCCATGTGGAAACGGAACGCTGGTGATGTGGACAGGGTCATTCACAGCAAACCCTACTCAGCCTTGCCATGGTTCTGGTCCCTCAGACACTGGAAGACTGGTCCATTGTGTTCCAGGATTTCACCTGAAGGTTGAAGCGACCAACCCCCTCACTGAAGGAAATTTTACTGAAGAGAACAGATTCAGCCCAGTCCATTACCTGGCACCATTTACATTAGAGGGGAGTTAACTGGACCCAGAGCATAGCACTCTGTGTAGGACAGATTAATCCCAAGATGCTGTCCCCAAATAAATATGGAAACCTAGCCCCTAGATGGGGTTATTTCATGCTTGAGTAATCACTACATCACTGAACTATACCCCTACTGCAAAGACCTTCCATTTATGTGTGCCTAAGGGTGCACATGTGGACATGTCTTGGAGGCCAGAGGACAACCTCACGTGTCTTCTCAGACAGGGTCTCTCATTGGCCTGGAACTCATGGGAAGGGCAAAGCTGGCTGGCTGGCTGGGAAGGCGGTGGATCCTCCAGGACCACAAGAACAATCCCACCATGGCCTGTAGTTTATTACACAGGTTCTGGGGATCGAACCTGGGTCCTCATGCCAGCACTGCAAGTGCTTTACAACTGAGCCATCCGACCTTCTGACCTTCAGTTGTTACATGCCTTTGCCTCTAGTAATTTTCCCTCTAGTGTTAATGCCTGAAAGATTATTCTGAAGTGTTCCTGTGCCCTAGCCTGTGAAGTGCATCGAGGTTCTAACAAGAACTGGGGTTTGGACGTTAGGTGTATGTAGCACAGAGGTTTCAGCCAGGACACACCACTCCACCCAGAAACTCAGGGCATACACCCATCAGACATGAACATAAGGCTGCAGTGGTCACCTCGATAGGTCACTTCCTAGTGGCAGTGTTGTGAATGCTTTTCTAGAGCCCAGACTCTTCCTGAGATCAACCCGGTTCTTGAACTCCTTTGTGGGGACCTGCTGGGACAGGTTCCACTAGATCACCCTCACCTTCCAGCCCATCTTGGCTAGGCAGAAATCTCTCCAGGTATCAAAGTATAAAATAATCTGGAATTAAGGGTCCCAGAACCCTTTCCTCTATTTCAGTGCCTATGATGATCTGGTTTTTCAAATTATTAATAATAGTTATATAAGTGAGCATGCCTCAACCTCAAAATCTGAAAGCTAGAACAAGCCCAAATCCAACACTTGTCTCAGCACTGGCCTGATGTCAAAGATGGAAAATTCCACATGTATTAGCTCTGTGGAGAACACAGGATTATTTTTTTAAATTCCATAAAATAATGTTTATACTATATATATATATATATATATGAGTGAATATGAAACCTAAGTGGATCTAGTCTTTAGACTTGAGTCCTCCCTCAAGATTTCAAATGCAAGCATTCTAAAACCTAAATCTGTCTCTGTCTCTCTCCTCTCTGTCTTTGAGACAGGGTTCCGCTATGTAACATTGGCTGGCCATGTAAACTTATGTAGTCCAAGTTAGCTTTCAAATAAGAGACCTGCCTGTCTCTGTCTCTCTAGAATTAAAGGCATATGCCACCACAAGGGATTCTCAAGCTGTATTAACACTAGCCAGAATATTTTTAAATATTGGAAGCCTGTAAGCAATACACACACACACAAAGAGAGGGGGAGGGGGTGGGCAGTGAAATAGTTCAGTGGAGAAAGAAGGCATTTGCCTCCAAGCCTGATAACCTGAGTTCTGCACCCAAGACACACAAGGTGGAAGAACAGAACCAACTCCTGAAAGTTGTTCTCCAAACTACACACACACACACACACACACACACACACACACACACACACAGAGTGAATTCAATAAATTAAAGTGATATTACATGTACAGATGTACCTCTTGTTGGCTGTACAGGAAGCTGCACTAAGATGCTACATGCATCCATTCTAGAGCCTATTATCAATGGCTTTGGTCCTTCAAAGCCATGGATGTTCTACACTTTTTCTCAGTGACCCCTTCCACTCCCACATCATCTGGCCCATGAAATCCTGGGCTGTACAAATCATGACTGGTTGGGTGCTGGAAAAGGTCTTTATCTGGAGCATCTGCCAGGTTTAGGGTCCATTTCAAGCCACCAATTTGGTGGCAATACAGGTGGGAAGAGAAGCAATAATCCCACACAGCAGGACTGCATGGGTCCCTTTTGGGACTCACAAGATGAACCTGAGCAGCATCAAGTGGAACTTCAGACCTAGGAGATGGTTCTCAAGCATGATCAAAAGATGTCCAGTGCCTAGGGGTGGCTGTTGGAATTACAAATTCAAGGCCTCTGTCGGTTTTAATTGTCAACTTGGCATCAGCTACACACTGGTAAAGGTGTTTCAGTGAGGGGCTGTCTGGATTCAGTTGGACTTTGGGCATTTGTTTGAGGACTAATTGGGTTCATTATAGTTAGAAGATGCCCCTGAATGTGGGCAATGCTATTTTGTGGGCTGAACCCTTGACTGAATGAAGAGAGTGAGATGGTTCTGGCATGCACACATGCACACATGCATGCATGCACTGCTCTCTGCTCTGGAAATGTGACCAGCTTTTTTTAGGGTCCTGTCGTGACTCGCTGTAACAGTGGACTATGACCTGGAACTGTGAGCCAAATTCCTTTTTTCTGGTACTTTGTCATAGTGACTTGAAACTAAGGTAGAGCCCCAATCCACATACATATAGAGAAGAGTCCAGGGTCCTGCATTTTAACAAGCCCCCCAAGTGACTGATGGATGCCAGTTACAGGTGTCAAGACAGGTTCTACACCCTAACTCCATGCAACAACCATGTGGACATCTTCAAAAGATTGTTCAGCCTCACCCCTGAAAATGTGCTGTCATTGGCCTGGGACCCAGCTATTAGTATTCACAGGAGTTCCTGTGTGCCACTGATATCCAACTAGAGTTGAAAACAGATGGTGGCCATAATCACTTTAAGGAAACATGACTCTAAGACCCTCATAGTATAGAATTCCTCCCAGCTTTATGCTTCATGGTGACTCCTGTGAGTCTCCACATGAAACTCATCTACAGCTGTCAGGCACGTACAAAAGGCTGTTAATAGGTGAAGGGAAGAACTGACTTCTGGGAAGGATTCTCAGCCTCCGACTTCCCTTACATTTCCCTCTGTCATACCTGAAGAATTCACCTGTGTACCTCTGTCCTGGTTCTGACCAGCCTCACCCAGGCCACTCCGCCTCTTTATCCCTATGCTCTGACCTTGCTCTAGAAAAGGCCCTCACTTTTTCTCAAGGCATCACACAGGCCTCACCTTGAGGCCTGAGGGGACAGGACTGAGCTAGGGTTGTTCTTCAAAACAGACAACCAAGAGGCAGTGTCTAGAGTTGAAGGGCCGAAATTAAAGGTGGCCTCAAAGTGGAATCATCGGGGAGCTTGGACCATCCCCATTACTGGCCCTTCCTACAGGGATAGCAATCTCTTCTAGATGGACAAGCATACTGGAAAAATTTGTTAGCAAGGGGAATTGAAGCTCATGATAAATACAGATGACATCATATCTGTGTTCTGTGCGGAAGGCCCTGCATGCATGAACCACTGCATGATAATTAAATTGCTCATGACATGGGGCTGGGGGAGGGATGGCTCAGTGGTTAATGCACTTTTCAACAAGTGTGATGACCAGAGGACCAGACTTTGGTTACCTGTACCCACGTGAAAGCCAGGTGGGCTTAGCAGCAGGCATCAGCAATGCAGGTTGGCGAGACAGGTTCAGTGAAAAACCCTGCCTCAAAGTACAGAGTGATGAGGACCCTATATGTGCAAGTACACACCTACATGCACACAACCACACATACCTAGCCATATGCAGACACACGCAGTCATGTATACACACACACATACAAAAGCAAAAGTAATTAAGTAAGTGCTATCTTACAGAAGCAGAAGACAGAAATGATTGTCGGCACACGGGAGAACTCTGCTCTCCCTGAGCGTGAGTGATTCTACAGCAGTGAGCATGAATGAATCATGGCTCTGTGCTCCAGCTCACATTATTAGTCTATTGATACTGCAGAGTAGCTGCATGGTAGGCTCAGAACAATCTGGAATGTGGCCCTAGTTTCACAGCAAACCTTGGGGATGAGGGAAGCACATTCAAGGGAGAAACTCGGAGGAAAACAGCAAGAATACCACAGGAATTGGGCAGGTGGCTTCACTGTCCCAAGAAGAAACTCAGAGGTGTAGACTTTGAGCCAGACATGGTGATGTACATCTATAATCCCATCACTCAGGTGGTAGAAGCAGAAAGATCACAAGTTCAAGGTTAGCCTGGGCTACATAGCAAAACCTTGTCAAAAAGAGAGAGAGAGAGAGAGAGAGAGAGAGAAGGAAGGAAGAAAAAGTGTTGACAGTTGGGTGATGTCAACTCTGGGTGATGGCTACAGGATGTTTCCTCTATGGTTCACAAGTTATTTCACCACGTGTTATCTCTAGAAGTAAAGAGAAACAATGACAGATCATATTCTACTTGAAATCATAAAGCCACAACAAAGGACCAGGAAAATATATTATTGCTTGCTCAAGGTAATTCTCACCTGTCACATATCAATGAGGAGATAATACTATCAAAATCTTAGCACCACATAAGCCTATAGGGAATGCTCAGTCTTCACCTAAGAAGCCCGGAGTGCTTCTGAGTACAGGGCTGTAGTCCAGGCCAAGGATGTTTTATCCTACGTATCTTTTGAGCAGGGGCTACTTTGTTAAGAATTAAACAGAATTCTTGGATGCAGTGGCATGCACCTACATCTCAGTTATCGACCCTGCAAAGGTGTGTGCTCTGTAAAAAGAGATTGGAGGGGGGTGGAGGGAAAGGAAAGGAGGGAGGGAAGAATTTAACAGAGCTTCTGGAAGGACCCACTTTCCACTTTAGAGATGTCAATAGGCAGACGCCTTGGTGCCCCTGTGCTGTCCTTGTTCCCCTTGGCAAGCTGGTGTCCAGCCAATTCCGGAAGAGCCAGGAGGAATGGAAAATCCCCAAGAGATGTGCCAGCCCTATTAGTGGCTATGTGACAAGAGAGCCTTGCATACCAATGAGGTTCTACCCATTTCTTGAGTTCCCCCGTCCTTTCCAGTTCCATTGCTGCAGCTGAGAACCCAGGCCATGGCCCAGAGCATAATGAGCATCTCACAACCAGCAGCATGATGGAGAGGGATGAGGCCTCAGGTTCATAGGAGGGGTTATGGGAATCACAGATCAATTCACCTTGTTCACTAAAGGATCACCAGGAGCAAAAATACAGACTCCAGTGATCCACTTAGACTTTCAAATGGATCTCCGGAAGCTGAGCCTGGGGACCAGCTCCCATCTACGCAGTCCTCCGTGAGCTGCCTTGGGTCTGGTAAGTTCAGGGAAGGAACATTTGACAGTCCTATTCATTTACCCATCCTTTTGTATCAATCCTCTGCTCTTTCAACCTTCCCTGTCAAAGTATAAAATGAAATTTAACAGAAAAAAATCAGTCTCATCATGGATGCTGTAGTGTGACACAGTACTCACACAGTGAGCCCTTTTACCCATGTGTCTTCACTTGCGAGTGTTTATTGCAAAGAATCACTGGTCGGGTTCTAGGCCTCTGGTTTCTTTCAGTTACACTATCGATGCTGGGTCCTCACTAAGTCATGGGTAACATGTAGATCCAAAGCTGCAGGATCAGCCAGCCCCTTCACATGCTCCAGCAGATTATAGATGGAGTGGATGTTGGGGTAAAGCCGATTCGTAGCCTTGGATGTGGGCCTGGGTAGTTACAGTGTTAGTCAGCCCTCCAGCTCTCTCGTCCTCACCAAGGAGAGCTCTACAGCTAGTGATGAGCAAGGGATGGGGCCAGCGCTCCTGCTTTCACACCCTCAGGATCAGCTCTCCCATGTTGCACAGGTTAGGTGCAGGGGTCACTCACCTAAGTGTAGGAGCTGCTGAGGGGTGGGGCAGCTCTCCTGTTCTGCAGACCTCAGGGCCAGCTCTCCCACCCACCTCGTATATAGAGGTGAGGAGGGGCATCTCCCCCACCCCCACCCATGCTACCATATGGCAGATAAGGAGCAGGGCAAATCGCTCACATTTCCATCCTCTGGGCCAGCTCGCCCACACCTCTGTCTACAGGGCCAGCTCCCGCTTGCTACCCAGATGAGATGTGAGGCCCGCTTTCCCCATGCTGCAGCTGGCCCAATGTTAGTTTTTATTTTGCTCATTCCAAGCCCATTTTACGGGCAAATAATGAAAATAAACATTTCTATGGTTCTTACTGAAGTAAGGTTAAGGGCTGTTTTCTTCTGATTTTACAGACAGAGACACTGAGGATACAGACAAATTAAGTCATTTATATGAGGTCATACTATAGGTGGTCTGGCCTCTATATCTCCATCCTTAACCCCAACAGGATCAAAGTCTCACACATTTCCCACTAGGGCAACAAAGATTCCTATAATAAAAGGAGCAATTTCCATATGCTGGAGCAAAGCCATTGGAGGTGTGGGCTCATGTATGCGTCCGTGTCATAATCGCAGACAGCCCAAAGGCGGTCTGAACACCCAGCAACTGGAAAATGATTCCTGCAATGATCAGCCTCACTCAGTTGTCTAGAATCACTAGGGGCAGGAACCCTCTGGGCATACTTGTGGGAGAGCATTTTACTTATGTTAAGTGAAGTGTGCAGACCTTCCCCCCTGGGTACCACTATTCCTGAGCAGGGGATCCTGGACTTGTATAAAAGGAGAAAGCAAGCCTCAGAGCAGCGTGCCTTCCACTGTTCTCTGCCTGCCAACTGTGGGTGCAAAGTGACCACCTGCTTCAGGCTCCAGCCACCCTGACTCTTCACTGGACACTTCAGAATAAGCCTTTGCTCCCTTAAGGAGCTCTGGTCAGGACATTTTATCACAGCAACAGAAAAGATAGGAAGCTGGTGTCTAGTCATTCATAAATACCGAGAAGCCATTCAAAATGTAATGATTTCGCAAGGCTTGAGGAAAAAGAAGGGTGTCACAGAGGAAACACGGTGGCTGCATCTCCTGTCAGCTTTGATGGCGAGGTCAATTTAAAATTGCTGGATGCCCAGTTAACATTTCAGAGGGGACAGGGATGACACAAAGATGCCATCCTGGTAGTATCAGAGCCATCCATGATGATTCCTCTAAAGGGAGGCAAAAGGGCCGTAGAAACTGGATTCCCCCAGCACTACTTTTCTAAATATAAAAAGTAAAAGTCATGCTCTCCATTTAGAACAAGAGGCTCCTGCTTTGCATTATCCCTGGTGAATATATGTAGTGTACCCTTACATGTGCTTGCCATGTACAAAATCATAGTCATTACCCACAGGATTACAGCCATGGCCTCTGCTCAGCCACCACTGAGGCTCTCAGCCGCATTTTAAAAAAGAAAAAGAGATCTTAACAAAGATGAAATGAAAGGAGAGCAAGTTGAATTTTTATCCTCCTCAGTGTTCTTCAATGTGTGTGGATCGCAATTCAGCTGCATGAGTATTATTTTCCTTTTATTTCTTTTCTCATGTATAGTGTATGTACAAATTCATGTGGGTATGTATAGATGTACATATGCAATTGTGCAGGTGTGGGCTCATGTCTGTGGAGGCCAGGGGTCAATATTCTGGGTCTTCTTCAATTGCTCACTATCTCATTTTTTGAGACAGGATCCCTCACTCATCTGGAACTCACCATACACACACACACACACACACACACACATTTAGAGAGAGAGAGAGAGAGAGAGAATGGATATGACAGACAAAGGATCCACAGGAGATTCAACATGTATACAGTAAGCTAGGGTGGCAGAAGCAGGTATTTGTTCTGGAATGTTCTCCCCAAACTCATATTTTGTCACAGGTCGTCTCTGAATCCCTTCTAAGCACAAGTGCTCATCCTGTAAAAACTGTTCTGTCAGGTTGCTATCCCCTGGCTCAGCAATTCCATAGGTGCCAATGAAACTCTACAGCCAGAAGACATCCAATAGCTGGCAAAGTGTCAGCATTTCTTACAAAGACCCCAATGGAATATAACCCAAGTGCCCATCAATACACTGACGGATGGACAAATTGTGAGATACTCAGAAGAACACATCACAGCAACAAACAGTCATCTAAGTGCTCTCTGAATGATAAAGCTGAACCTCCCAGACAGAGGTTCAGCAGAAGAAATCATGTATTAAAAAAAAAAAAGAAAAAGAAAAAGAAAAAAAAAAGGTTTGTGGCTATGTTTTTGAGTAACAGAAAATTCGAGGCTAAGCAAATTTTTCTCTAGAAATTAAAGTCAAAGGAAAGGTTTTATAGTGGGGGAGGGGCCTGAAGGAGCCTGTTAGGACAGTTGACATGTTTTCCATCTTAATCCAAGTGGTAGTTATGTGGTGTAGACATAGGCAGGAGCTCAGTGCATTTGGAATTTGATGACTGGTATTCCCTACTGTAAATTACCTTACCTACAAAAAATAGAAGCCATAAGTTTTAAATCCAAATCCCAGCCAGAGGTTGGATATCTCCATAGAATTAGTGGCCAGGGATCTCCCAGAGGCTCCCAAAACAATGCAAGCCATTGTCAGTGTTCTCAATTGTGCACCAGAACTAAATGGTAATATCCTATTGGTGAAGACAGCACACAAACTTTGGCTATAGGACACCATGAAATCAAGCTGGAACTGACCTGGCAGTGCTATGCCTGCTGACTAGCGTTCCCAGTACCATGAAAGTTGTTGGGGAGAACGGTTATCAGTGATCTAACTAAGCTTAGAAACCTGTGTTCAATAATACCAACCTGCTAGCTAAGATATGTCCACAGACACAATAGAGACATCACAGATCCAGGGCAACCAACCACTCCTTGATTGGAACTGAAGCCTGCTCCCCGCAAGGAGTATTATAAATCTGGGCAAAAGCTTATGGCTAGTGAGAACACAGGTCTTAGAGAGGAATCTACTACTGATGCTTTGCTAAAATATGCATAGTTAAAGTGCTTCCTACATATTTATGCTTGTGCCCAAGAGACTGCTGCAACTTGAAGGCAGAGAAGCCTTTTTTAGGAGTGGGCGGTGGCCAAAGCAAAGTCTGGTAAAGAAATGTGGAGTGCCCAGCCCTAAATGGCACATTTATCTCATCCATTTTAAGGCCAAGAAACACATCTTGGAGGAGGGAATGGAAAGGCTGTGAGAGCTGGAAGGTGGGGAGAAGCACTACAGAATGCTGTCTTCTGGACATGACAAGACAACTGCAATCACCATAACCAGTTGAATAAGGCTTCACACACACAAAATTGAGGTGCACACCTTAAATCCCAGTACAGAGACAGACAGATCTCTATGAGTTAAAGGCCAACCTAGTCTACAGAATGAGTTCCAGGACATCCACGGCTACACCAAAAAATCTTGCTCCTCCCCACTCCCAAAAAGAATGAGGCATTATAGTAGGACAGGCCCATAGAGCCAAGGAAATTGCCTTAAACCAGTTGCCAAGGCATGCACATAATATAAGAGCCAACCTGGAGTCTGCTGACGACGACCTGGCAACAGCTGCTGTCCAACATTCCTGATTGCTCAGAATCTGCCTAGCAACAGTCACTTCCCAGAGTTCCTGACTGTTGGGAATTTGCTATTAGATCTCCTGATTGTGCCCAGCCAATGAAGGACAGCCATGCAATATCACCAGATCATGACACAGCCTGGGTGCTGGGAGGAGGTTATATAAGGCTCTCCCCATTGTTGAATAAATGAGTTAGTCCTTTGCATCTGACTCCTGGGGTCTGTGCTATTGACTCCATATCCTCTTGCTCTTCCCCTAAGGGAACTGTTAGGACCCAGCAACAAATCATCAAAGTAGAAGCAGGACTACTAGAATGGACAAGAGTCCACAGGTGTGGGAGGAGGAACAGGAGAAAGGAATGGGAAGGGGGACATAAACACAAAGCCTCTTGGGCAAGAAGAAAGGGTCAAAAACAGTTTTTAAAAATAAAAGATGGGAAGAGTCCTATGAAAAAGTTGACAGCTTTAAATAAATATGTACAATATATAATAAAATTGGAAAACTGGGGAAGAAAAGATTGGGTGCAATAATGTGAAAATCTTATAAGACCCAAGGTCAGGAGTCACAGCTACTTCTGACTGTAGTTTTTGGGAGGCTGAGGCTAAAAACCATAAGTTTCACTCCAAGCCTGAGCTACACAGGAGTCTTTGTCTTAAAAAAAAAAAAAGTTACAAGCCTCAGAAGGTCCAGAGGACCCTATATATGCCATGGGTGACTCTGAGTTCAGTAGGACAAGTACACCATGAGGCACTGGACACTGTAGAGAGCTCTCTGTCTGTCTGTCCATTCATGATATCCTCACAAGCACTCTGAAAGACGGCTTGCCCAACGTCACAGAGCTGTGTGAATGGACAGGCAAGATTCTCACCTGCATCTGTTTGGGTATTAAGCAATCCCATGGGCTTCTTGGCACAATGGCACAAACCAACACTGGGGAGGCTGTGACCGGAAGGTCATGGGTTCAAGGGGAGCTGAGGCCATGTAGTAAGACCCATGTAATGAACAAGACAAGAAAAAGAAAAATATAAATACAGTCTAAGCTTTCATATTCCTTACAGTTGGAATCAGGGCCAGATTAGGAATGCAGAAAAGGGTATAAAACTATTGCCTAGATTTAATTTTTGTTTTACTAGTTTTTCTTTTCTTATTAGCATGTGCAAACTGTACAAACAGCAGGCTGACTCCTGACCCTGCCCTGCTTGTACATATGTGCTTTGATCATTCTCTTTCGTCTCTCCTCTTCTTCCCCGACCCCTCCTTCTCCCAAATAGCTTATTTTCTAAGAGAGATTTTCCATCATAAAAATAACACATCGTTATAGAAAATTTGAAGAATACAGGAAAAAATTAGGAAGAAAAAGAAAGGCCCACGCTCTCCTGTCCTCACAGCAGAAGAGGAAACGAGGGAGCTGCACAGCTGTCCTTTCTGCAGAGAAATAACTACTGGCTTTGGGGTAAATGTCAGTGGCCCGGTGGATTTACCTCCTTCTCCTGACAGTGCCAGATGCTGGGCTGTATTATTTTTAGGAGAGTTGAGCAACCTAGAAGCCACAAGGCAATGGGGTGGGGGGGGGGGCGGGTGGCACTGACAAGCTCCAGGGTGGATTAATTGCAGCTTTCTGCTGCTGCTGACTTCTACACAATGCCCCCAAAGCTAACACAGAACTCCACTCCTCGGAAGCAGCACTCCATAGGGCCACATTCAGGCTTGGGATGGCAAGGCTGGCCACACTGAGACAGAACTCTGATTTCTGGAACTTTAGGCAGTGCTGGGATTGAACCCAGGACATTATTTCATGCAAGGCAGGCTTTCTACCAATTGAGCTACAGTCTTGGCCCCAAGAGGCTGCTTTCAAAGGAGAGGAAAAGTCAGGTTTTGAATAGGAAAAGAAATCACAATATCAAAGCCATCATGGAGTCCCCTAAGGAGGACTTAGTTGCTAAGCATACCAAAGAAGGGTGATCTGGCTTGGGACCCCACTGTCTATCGCCAGGGAACCCAAACAAGTCTCTCAAGCCACAAAAGCCTGTCCCCTCATCCATATGGGAATATACTACAGTTAGATAAGTATTATCCCAAAGTCCTAGTGACAAAGACCCAGGTCCCAGCCCATGGCTCTATTGGAAGGTAGTTCAACCTTCAGGAGGCAAGGTCCAGTAAAAGGAAGTTAGGTCACTGGGGCATGTCCTTGAGATATTGGCACTCTGGCCCATCTTTTGCTTTCTCTTTTATATCCAGCCAAGCTTGCCCTACCACATGATCCCCACCATGATGTTTGGCCTCACCACAGCCCCAAAGCAACAGGAACTGGCCCCAGATAGAAACTTCTAAAGTTATGAACCAGTGCAAACCTTTTCTCTTTGTAAGTTAATTTTCTCAAGTATTTTGTTACAGTTGGAGGAGATAGATCTAACTAAAACAGGTTGGTAAAAAAGATCTTTGAGTAGAGTGCAAAAATTATAAAATATGTTAGCACTTACTGCACAGCACATGGTGAATATTCAATAAAACATTTCTGGATTACATGAAGAATTCACTTGCCATGACAGAAATGGAAAATGTAGCACTTAAAACCAATATTTCAACACATTTTCTTTAGATTATTGGGCAAGCTTCAGCTTATGAGTCATTCACATGAATTTATGTCTCTATTTGTTAATACTTTCTTTCTACATCTCAGGGTACACAGAAAGCTCCATCTTGCAATTAAACTGCATGAAGATTTGAATTTCACTGCCTACTACATTGTCCTCTGAGAGTTGGTGTCTTCCAGAACTCTAGCGAGTCATGGGCATGAATGAACACAAGTGAGCCCAGTTGGTATGGCCTGGGACTTTTTATTTAGCCCTGCATTCTCAGCTGCTAGCAACAAGATGGAGCCTTTAAAAACATTCCAGGCATCCAGAGAGTTTACAGTGCAGCAGCTTATCCACAGCCTGGTGGAAGCTATGCATACTACACATTGCCTTAAGAGAAGTGGAAATAAATGCTTTTTAAGTTTAAATATCTCCACAAGTACAGCAAGGTAATAAAAAATCATTTCAGGGATTGAGAGGCAGTATTTGCTCATCTTTTTTCTTCTGAGTCAGAAATTTATAAATCCCAGGTTCACTATGTATTTGAGGATGACCTTGAACTTCTGATCTTCTTGACTCTACCTCCCCTGTGCTGGGACCACAGGGTTGTGCCTGATATCACGTGGTATTGGGGATAAAGTCTAGGCAGGCACGCTAACTACACCCCTAGCCTTCACTCACTCACCTTGATGGCTGAGTTGGACCTCATGGCAGACAGGGTTCAGATCAGGAAACCCCAAAACTCATCAGACATCAGAAGGGAATAGGATTAACATTCTAAGGCCTCAAATACTGAGTTCCTTTTAAGAGATCCCCCAGTACCCTGGAAAGGAAATCTCTTAAATTTTTACTATCTATAAATATATAAATACTATAAAGATATTAGTGAATATCTTTACTCACTAATATGAGAAACCCATATATCTCCTCATAATCTCACATCCTTAGAGAGGATGCCTCATGTCCTGTGTCTCCTTCAGTCCAGTGAGCTGCTACCAAGTCATCTGTACTGGTTACTTTTCCTGCTGCTCTGACAAAACACCCAGAGTAAATCTATTAAGGAAGGATGGGTTTATTGGGGCTCATAGATCCAGGCTACCATCCATCATGGAGGCCAGAGCTTGGAAAGGCTTGGCTTGCTTCCTCCCCTAGATGTCCTCCAAGCCTAGGGTCTGGTGCCGCCCATAATTTTATGATGAAATTTGGGGCAAGGAAAGTGTAAGTTGTTTACACTGAGTTTATACTAATTAGAGAAAAGAGGGGCCAGAAAATCTAAGTGGGAAAAGTTTGGGAATAGACCATCGAGTCAGGAGAAGTGCTTCTTGCTTCTGGATGGTTTAGGATTCATAGCCTAGAAAGTTCTTTCATAAGTGGAGGATGGAAGTACTTGAGAGCCATTCTTCTCAGATTCTAGGTCAAAGTTCGGTGGCTGCTGCTTTTAAGTCCAGAGTTTGGTGGCACACATGCAGAAAGTATAGTGGGCCTTTGTGGGCTCTGGCCAATGAATACTCACTGGCCATTTTATCTCTTCATGTCTTCCTCCTCCAACCTTTGTAATTAAACTTAGGACACCCCAGACTACTCTTCTATCAATGAAAACAGGAACTCTTAGCACCACTAATTACTGCTCATTTAGTTCTGCTGTGGTGTGGGGCCATTTAACCCTCCAAACGGCCCTATGGTAATCGCAAATCTCTGTTTTCCAGAGGACAAAGCAGGCTATAGAAGACCGGTGACTTTCCTCTCTAGGGAGTTCTTTCATCTGTTTCTTTACTTTTGAGACAGGTTCTCATAGCCCTGGCTGTCTTAGAACTCACTCTGCAGACCAGGCTGGCCTTGTACTCATAGAGATTTGCCTCCCTCTGCCTCCAAGTGCTGGGATTAAAGGCATGCCTCATGTGACACACTGCATGCTTGATGGAGATCAGAGGATGACTTTCTGGCATTGGTTTCTCTTTCCTCCGTGTGGGTCCTGGGGATAGGATGCAGGGTCTTCAGGCTCAGCCCTTTACCTGTTGGGCCATCTAGCAAAATTAGTGACTTCTCAAAGATGTACGAGTGAGGTCTGATACCATGGGTTTTTGGTTTGTTTTTTACTGTTCCATTGATGCTACAGACATTGTGTCAAAATTTGAATTTGAAGGCTAATATTGTCAACAAGGAAAAATGTCTTCAATAGTTTACAAAGGAAACTAAACTCCTCTAAAGTCTTTTCTGGGGATATTTCCCAAGATACTGACCCAAATTGCACTCATAGGTTGGGGAATGGATGAAGAACATGGCTAATATAGAGAGATTCTGAAGCATCAGTAAGAAAGCAACCAGATCATGTAGCCAAACCGATGTAAAAGAAGTTGGTTGTTAGGAAGTAATGTTTGTAACACAGGCTTAAAGGAAGAAAAAAATAACAAGACAAAACATGAACATATGAAAATAACTGCCCTGTAACACGATGCCATGAATATAATTAAAGATAGAGGCATATCTTCACAAAAACTGACAGGAGGCATGGTAGCTGGAAATTCATGGGACTCACAATAGACAAAACCATCTCAGGAGAGACAGAGGAAGACGGGGGATATTGCTCAGTGAGAGAACATTCTTTAGCATATGTGAGATCCTGGGTTCAAACCGCAGTATCAAAAATAAAGGAAGGAAGGAAGGAAGGAAGGAAGGAAGGAAGGAAGGAAGGAAGGAAGGAAGGAAGGGGAGAGAAGGGCTCACACTTGCCAATTTTGAATCTTGGGAGGCATTACCTGAGAATGGATAGAGGTTGTGATGGATTATCTTGACCATCAACTCCACTAGACTGAGAAATCACTAGCATTCTGCTGGGCAAGTCTGTGCATGCTTCTAGAGATCAGCTAACAAGTAAGACCAGCCCTGGATGTGGTGGCACCATCCTTTAGGCTTGGAGCTTTCGGGGGACAAAAGGAAGAATGCCTGCTAGTGCTGTTTTCTCTCTCTGCTTCCTGGCCACCATGATGTGAAACTGCACATTCCCCACCACACTACAGGAGGCTGAAACCGAGAAATCATGAGCCAGAAAGCTGCTTTTCTCAGGTCTCTATCACAGCAATACAAAAACAAAACAAAACTAACATATAAGTCAATGGAATCAAACTGAGTGACCCAAACAAACCCTTCTAGCAATGGTTAACTGACTTTCAACAAAGATGCTAAGGCATTTTATCGGGAAGGAGTTTCTTGAATAAATGTTGCTAGGCAAATGGCCACATGCATAAGAATGAAGCTGGACCCTTATCTCATGCAAACATGAAAAAATATAAGCCAGCCAGGTGTGGTGGTACATGTCTATATCTCAACACTTGAGAGGTTAAGACAGCCTGGGCTGTATACACAGCGAGCTCCAGGCCAGACTGGTCTATGGACTAAAACTCTATTTCAGATAAATAAAAATAATAAATAATTAGGCCTGCATGGTGGTACACTAGTAAGCTGTACATTTAGAAGGTAGAGACTGAAAGATTGGAGTTCAAGATCATCTTCAGCTACAAAGTGAATCTGAAGCCAATCTGGGCTACCTGAGACCCTGTGTATAAACAGACAAATGAATTTTAGCAACCAAAGCCCAGAGAGGCTAAGTAGCTTGTTTACAGGAACACAGCCAATAAGAGTCTGCAGGAGCATTAACTCAAGTATTCTGGGTTTTGTTCATTTCATAGCTGGGTTTATGATTAGAAGCCAAACAATCAAGAAAGTCTGATGTGAAGCTTCCAGCCTCACCTCCAGTACAGGTCTTGATGCTTCTGTGTTTCTGCCATTATTACTGTTGTGAAGGGGAATGAGGGTGAATTCAATGTGTGTGGTCACAACAGGACAAATTGCATTGCCCCTGAGTGTGAACAAAGCCCCATGAAGCTTTCCTGTACAGGTAACAGTAGAGTGAGTGGAGCTTACAATCTTTGATATTTTCATTTCTTCGCTTCTCGTGATGAGCCCTCAGTGCTCTGGTGAGTGGGCGGGTATTGAAGTGTAAGGAAAGGAACTGCCCTGTGCTCTGTGACGTCAGCCTCCTTAACTCTACGTCTTTAAGTGCATCCGAGCTAGGACTAATGAGAGCCCCGCAGACACTTCAGCTGTTTGGATTCCAAATTTAGACTGTAAGGGTGAGTCAACAGGCTCCCAGAGGGAGGTGGGGCCACTTGGCAGGTGGCATCCTTGCTCTCTAAGGCCAATAGGCATAAAGAACCATGTGCTTTGTGCCTGTGGCAAAGGAATCAGAGGCTGGACCTGACCGATGCTATAGGAAACACCATCAGTTCTCCTAAGTGCTGTAACTCCGTAGGTGACAGCCACATAATGTAGCAATAATATGAGAGGGGAGGGAGAATTCCGGAGGCACCTCTTGGCCATGCAGACTTGGGTATACTGTTTCACCTGTCTGTGACTCAGTTTCCTTGTCCATAGATGTGATCAGCCTGCTTTAGAGGAGTATGTGTAGACTGAGTAGTGAGTGATGTACTTGCTTCAGAGAGTGGGACCCTTGTTGCCACCGTAGAAACTATGGATCTCAAAGCAGGAGATCAACACCTGGAATTACATTGTAGAAAAAAAAAAAAAAAAAAAAAAAAAAAAAAAAAAAAAAAAAAAAAAAAAAAAAAAAAAAAAAAAAAAAAAAAAAAAAAAAAAAAAAAAAAAAAAAAAAAAAAAAAAAAAAAAAAAAAAAAAAAAAAAAAAAAAAACAAGAGCACCTTGCTAAGGGTCAATGGGTCCAAAACTTGGGGGGGCGGAGCTCAATATATACAGTTAGGTAACTGTCAAATAACGGAAAGAAAATAAATAAAAGAAAAAAAGGCAGGGCTGAGGACAGCGGCCGAGTACTTCAATCTGCCAAGGAAGGAAGGAGGGGGAAGGGAAGGGAGAAACAGAAACCAGCTCATCCTTGTCAGGAACATAACAGTCTAGTGTGGCCTCAGAGACAACACACAGAATAAACAACTAAAACCTTGAGTAACTGCAGGGATTCAACAGGTAAAATCCACTATTGGTCACCAAGTTCAATACACCACACAGTGAAAGGGAGCTAACAAAGGAATGAACACAGTTTGGTCTAAAACCTAACAGATGGTCGATACAAAGCCAGGAGACAGGGGGCCTGGCCATCCAGGGTCAGCTTCCCACACCCTTCACTGTGGCCAAGGTCAAATGCAGCCACTGTGAGGAAGGCACAGCCCCAACGCCAACAGACACGTTATGAGGCATGTTTGGGAGGGGCAGGTCAAGGCAACAGATGGATGCGTGAGTCAGGGCAGCCATGGAGGACTTTCTGAGGAAGTACAGGCATCGGGGACCGCTGGGGATGAGGAAGCAGGTGCAGGCATAGCTGCGTATGGCAGGAGCCCATCCCAAATCATGCTGCTAGCTGCAGAGACCTCTGGCCTCCATCTCTACTTGGCTTCACTAAGACGGAGGTCACATGCCATACAATTTGTTCGCTTAAAACAGCCAGCTCAATGGCGTTAGTGAAGTCACAGCATTAGACAATCATTCACACTATTAACATTCCAACATTCTGGTCCCCAGAGACAAGTCCCGGCCAAGTGTGGTGATGCATGCCTGTAATCTCTGAATTTGGAAGGCCGACACAGGAGAAATGAGAGTCTAAGGCAGGTCTGGGCAACATGTCAAGCCCTGTCAGTGGAAGGGAAAGGAAGGGAGGAGGAGAGAAAGGAAAAGCAAAACAAAGCCCAGGTATGATGGCACTTGCCTGTAGTCCCGATACTTCTTTGGAAGGAGTGGGAGAACCCTTAGCTACGTGGGGAATTCCAGGTCAGCCTGGGCTATGAGAGGCCTTGTCTATAGCAGCAAAGGAAGAAGGGATCCCCCTCCCCCACCCTCCTGCCCTCCCACCCTAATACAATGACTAAGGGCTTCCGGTCTCTACACTCTGCCTCTCCTGGACATTCCATACCTGCGCCATATGCAACAGGCGCCTCCTTCATCCAGCTCTTGCAGTAGGAGAATGTTCTTAAGGTTCATCTGTCTTTGGCTCCTTCTCCCGGGGTGATGCTGTCACATCTGCACTGACTCTGAAAGAGCGTTAGGTCTGTCCCCTCCCTCAAGTCCTTCTGTCCTTGGGCTGATGGGAGGAACGCTGTGAATCTTGTGAAGAGACCAGCCTCTGTAGAAAGTTCAACCTCTTCAGCTACTTTCACAGCTGTGACCCAGGCAAATGATTTAACCTCTGATATGGTTTGTATAAAGTGTCGGGAGTATAGTAGACACTTAAGAAATTCAAGCTTTTGTGTGACAGCTAAGGGTCTAAGTATGTCATCCTGTGGGCTGGGCCAAGGCAGATTTCTCCCTGCCCTTCCATTAGCTCTAACTTTCTTTGAAGAAGAGTCACCTCTGGGTGTAACAGACTCAAATGAGAGGGCAGTAAAGGTCCCTGTTGCAAAATATGTGCTTCCTATTTTCCCAAGTGGGTGATGGGCTCTTCCAAATTTTCCTCTAGCATCCCTGCTTCTTTCTGTGAACTCTGTCCCTGCGGTACTGGGGTGGCAAAGGGAGGCTGGAGCTAAGCAAGGGCTCTAGCTCTGAGCCACACTCTCCATTCCCCCCCAATTCTCTTAAAAAGCCCAGAGTTCAACCCACCCTCCCATTCCCTTCCTCATCCTCTAAGCTTCCAGAGTTTCTCTCTGTCCCTCAGATACCCAGCTGTAGTCTCCCCAGCTTAGGGACTTTAGCATCTGATACCTTCAACCCTGAGACTGAAGTCTCACACTCAGCAAGCAAAGCTCTGTAAACTTTAGGGCTGTGCCAGAATGACACATCTGTAGGGAGGTAGGCAAGCATCCAGGGAATCCTCTGTGGTGTTAGTACAAACATTTTCTGATTCATCCCTTCCAAGCTAGTACACTGCAGAGTTGGACCAGAAACTCAGATCCTCTTCATTTTTAATCCGAATGAAATGGCATCACTGGAAAAGCCCACAAAGAAAGGTCTCGGATCGACAGTTATTACTGGGATCCCATAGCTAATCCATAGTATTCGGGCTTTGCTGATGTAGCCACAACACATTCTCTGGCTAAGCATAAGCCCACATCATCACATTCTCTGGCTTCTAGCCTGGCACAGCCTTACACATCTTCCCCAGGAGGCTCTCGTTCGAAGCACTGAGAATCACAGCTGTAGGTAAAATTGCTTAGAATCAACACTGTACTCTAGGAAGGTGGAGGAAGAAGGCTCTGGAGTCCAAGGTCATCCTCAGCTACATAGTGAATTTGAAATCAGTCTGGGTTAAATAAAATCAAAGTTCAAAACAAACAAAAACAAAAAAAGCAAAATAACACATCAACAATAAAAATAAACACAATGTGTTTGTTGCTGACTTTTAAAATGTCACTAAAACCTAGACACCAGTTATCTACCACCCTCTCTGTACCAGCCATCTCTCCAACACCATATATGCTATTCTATTTGATCACCACAGGGCCTTATTGTTTCCAGGTCACATGGGGAAACCGAGTCTTGGGTGTCCAGTGACAGTAAAAGGCAGAACTCTAACAGTTGAAATGCTGCTCTGAGAAAAGATACCAAGCCACATGGCTAAGCAGATTAATGGAAATAGATTGAGATAAGATGAAAGAGCTAGCTAGCAATATGTCTGAGCCATAGATCAATCAGAATAAAACTAATATAAGTCTTTGTGTGATTATTCAGGGCTAGGCTGAAGCAGGGCTGTGAGTGGGTCCAAACATCGGGGCTAGGCCCGAAAGTCCAGCTAGAAACTTAACATTACATCTGGCTCTGAGAGAAATCCAAATGTGTTCAACAACAGCACTTTTGTCAGGTGTTAGACACTTGGTTTAACAATATAACAGTCTCCTTTTATTGACCACTTAATAGAAGCTACATATTGTTCTGTACTAGTGACCACACAGCCCCTCTGGAGTGAAGGGTGGTCATTAGTATTACCATTGCCACTTCCTTGCTATACAAATGGAGTCACAGGGAGGTTAAGACAATTGCTCAAGGTCACCAGCGGGGAGAAGGGGGACCTAATCTATCAGGTTCTATTAGATACTGTTCCCATAGCTGTCATAAAGCATTTGACAAAAACAACTCAAAGAAAGAAGGGTTTCTTCTAGCTCACAGCACAGTCTATCATGATGGGGACGTCACTGCGGAAGCCTGGGACACGAGAGTAATGCAGTGCCCATCTGGCACTGTCGTTTTTATTCACCCAGGACCCGGCCCATGCTATGGCATCATCCACGGTTAGGATGGGTCCTCCCTCAAAAAGTCTCTCTCAGGAATGAACAGTTTGTTTCCATGGTGATTCTAAACCCCATCAAATTACTCGTCTGCATCAACCATCATGAGTCTTTCCAGGGTTTGTAAATCTTACAAGAGACTTCTGCATTCCTCAGTATGGAGAAGAAGGCTTAACAAGGGGGGGGGTGAAGAGTCAAAGGAGTTTGGGAGAGCTTATTTACATAAACAAATTTAGGATATTAAATTTCAAGGCCAACCATTTAAAAAGGAAATAATCTCTGACTGAACTTTGATTCCTGCAGAACCTTGTGGGCCTGCTAGCATTTCAAGAGAAGGAGATTTTTGCCAATGTTAAAGAAAAAGAATGTATGTGTGAAAAGTGATGTCATCCTAACAGCCCCACACTCTGGCGAGTCTTAAAAATAAAACTGATAGAAGGCAGACATGAAGTCATTAGATGTCCCTTAACTGAATTCCTATCTCTTTATGTGGATTAAAGTGAAGAAGGAATTAACATTGAGAAAATGCAAGAGAGAAAAATAAGTAAGATTAAATTGAAATGACGGCTTAGATTTATAGATATATTTATTAATATAGAGCCATAGCATTATCAAAACAATGACCTCATTTAGAATTACAGCTGAGGCAATCATTCTTATTTTACAAGTAAGAGAAACGAAGCACCAAGATGATATCACCCACCCAAAGTCCCACAGTGAGTTGATGGGGACTAACTGTAAATCCACATACCACCATAATGACAATTCACATGGTGTTCCTGTGTGTGTGCATGGGTATGTAAGTGTTTGAGTGAATGTGTGTGTGTGTGTGTGTGTGTGTGTGTGTGTGTGTGTGTGTGTACATGTGTGTGCCTGCCTATGGTGAGGATTAGTTCAGGGCCTTCCACAAGCTCCACAAGTGTTCACTACTGAGCCAGATCTCCAGCCCAAGAACATTCTTGAAGCCATAGGGAACTCTAACCAGCAGACCTGTCATAGCATGAAGAGAAATGACCCTGGCTCCCATGTTTTGCCCCAGGCTGCTAGATCAGGAAGATCTCCTCTAAAGGGATCAGAATTGTAGTTTCTGAGAGGACAGACAATTCTTTTTATCAGTGAGATCAAATCCCAGCTTCAGGAAGGTGTGCTTCCAAGAAATGAATTTAATTGAGAGGACAGTAGCCCAGTTTCCTTTGTTGGTGTGCTTCCCAGGAAGCTCAGAACTGTGTTTCTATTTATTTCGGGAACATCAGGGGATCATTATTGACATTGCATAATGTACAATGGAAGGGCTTTGTTTGCTGGACAGGAGGTTATATAACAGGTTGTGTTTCCTTCTCTTATCTCTAAGAAACGTCCATGGTGAAGAAGAGAGTGCACACTTCTCTTACACGGTGGCTACATTCTGGGAATCTGGAGTGGAGCACCTGACTACAGTTCACCACTGTTCACAAATTTGACAAGAAAGCAAATTTTAAGTGTCTCCACCACACACATTCAAATGGTAGCTACAGATGACACTGATATATTAGCTCTGCTGACATGGCAACAGTCACACAACATTTCTTTTTTTCTTTTTCTGATAGGAAAGTCTCTCTATCTCATCCTTGACCTGGAACTCACTATGTACAGACCAGGCTAGCCCTGAATTCACAGAGATACACCTGCTTCTGCCTCCAGAATTCTAGGTTAAAAGTGTGAACCACTACACTTGGCACATGAAATGTCTTTACATTAATCCAAGTATCAGGCTGTGCACCTTGGCTATACACCAATATACACAATGTTTGTCTATTAGGTATTTTAAATACATTTCCAGCAGCTACAGTCCTGTGATATTTTACCAGATGCATTTAGTGGCTTTTATTTCCACTTCCACAACCTGAATTTTTTTTAAGCCAATTGCCGTGTCTACCTAGTTACTGTATTTCTGAGACTACTACAAGCCAATGGAATGTGGAGTGAACAGGTGGGAAACAAGAGGTAACTGATTTCCTCTGACAGATTGTACCCCCACACTTTCTCTTCTAAATATAAAGGGGTGAAGTCACTTCAAGCATATTTATTCATGTATCTTATAAGAAAGTTACCTGGAGTGTGTGTGTGCGTGTGTGTGTGTCTGTGTATGTGTGTCTGTTTATGTGTGTGTCTGTATGCACATGCACATGCATGTGTATGCAATAGTTCTAGTGTTACGGGAACAATTGCTACAATTTTTGGTTTTGATCTGACCTCTTAGATTTCTAAATAAAATATGGATATGGCAGCCTCTAAGTGAGGTCAACACTTAGAAACAAACACCCGCATTGCATTAGTGGGTTTCAAACTGTCTTTTTTTTTTTTTCCTTTTCTCTTTCTTAGATCAATGGTTGTAACCCCTTTGGGGTTGCATATCAGATATTTACATTATGATTCATAATATAGCATGAAATAACTTTGTTAGGGGTCACCATGACTTGGGGGACTGTATTAAAGGGCCATATTGTTAGAAAGGACATCTGCTTTAGATAAAACTTTTTAGGGACTAGGGAGATGGCTTGATTGTAAAGTACTTGGCATGCAAGCATGAGGAGCTGAGTGTGAGCTCCCAGAACTCACATTTTAAAGCCAGAGTTCTAATTCAGCACTGGGAGACAGAGACAGGCAGATCCCTGAGGCTCCCTGGGGCTCGATGGCTAGCCAGTCCAGCCTGCTTGGTCAACTTGGACAATGAGAGACCCTGTCTCAAATCCAAACCAGACTGACAAGCAGCCTAGAAATGACAGCTGAACCTGTCCTGCAGCCTTTACCCAATGCACAAACTCATGCACCTGCAAATACATAGATGAACAGTACATACACACACACACACACACACACACACACACACACACACACACACACTTTTAAAGCTAAGCATGCCCAGAGGCAGGTGCCTATCATCCCCATTAGTCTAGCTGAGCATGCCTAGAGGTATCCATATCTTTAATTTTAAACTTTAGGACTCATGTGCTTCAGCTAACAATATCCCCCAAATATGCCCTGTCTTCTTCCCTTCCTGAACTATACCCTTAAACGGAGATGCTTAGGAATGTGCTTGCTCACAAGGTGCTTCTGATAGGCTTATGCATAGGCTTTCTGAATAAAATCTCTATCTTCAAAATCTTCCTTCAAAGAGGGCACTGTGGCTCTGAAAGTGACTCCCATGCCTTGCCAACCTGCTGTAGATAATAAATCTTTATCTTTTGATTTCTCAGTTATGCTTATTTTGGTTTTGTGCTCACCACATTATGAGCCCACTGGGTTTAACAAGAAATATTCACATACAAAGAACATATGAAATCAATCACTGATGATACACAACTAAAAACATGCTATCATTTGGGATGGAATTTTTGACCGTGTCTCGAGGCATCTTTGGGCTGCTTTGGCTGAAATTCTGAAGACACACATTTAAAAATAATCTGTGCACCTGTCCTTCTGGAGAGAGACTGGGGAAACTTCACACTGTTTCTGTCTGGAAGAGAATGTTGTTGGGAACAGTAGCCTCTAAGGCCTGTAACCTGAGACCAACTGCACATGACCAAGAGTCGGCCGGACAGCAGATGTTCCTCTCTGAGACTCCCTGACTGCAAGATGCTGCTCACAATGTAAACATCGGTATGTGGTATGGGGATGAGAACACTTTAGAGTGTTATTTGCTTATAGGGTTTCTACACAGAGGAAAAATTTTAAATGAAATTCAAAATTATTGCCACTTACTGTGACTACACTTTTTTTTATGGCAAATCTAAAGCGCAGTTTGCCTGCCTTAACAGAAGCTGCCTGCCACACAGGAGGTCTTTGGGGCACCTTGGCTAGGGAAACACTGTTTTCTGACCCTCCACAAAACGACTTGCTTGTTGATACCTAAAAAAGCAGTAAGTCCTGGATTCTGCAGTGTGTACCAGGCTGCACACTGCTCCTCTCCTTTCAGCCCCCAACCTAAGTCCCTCAGTCAACACAAACCCAGATAGCAAGAATTCTAATGCCCTGATAAGATTCCTGAGAAGTTTGGGTCTGATAATAAAATCCAGGAGAGCAGCTCGTGGGGCTGGGAGCATCTGGGTGACAGCCCCTGCCTAGGATGTGTGACTCTGGGTATCAGCTAGCACCTCCAAGGAAAAGAGAGCAGGAAGCTTGTCTGTGCATCAATCCCTGGGGCATTAGAAGCATTAGAAGATGAGAAAGTGAAGACACAGGAACCTCAAGCTCCCCACTGTCCACAGATGTTGAGAGTGCTTCCCCCACATGTGTGTTCACGCGCATGTGGCGGCCAGAAATCAACACCAGGCGTCTTCCTCAACCAGTCTCCACCTTAATTTGTGAGGCATGGTCTCTCACTGAGCCTGGAGCTCACTGATTGATGAGGACAGCTAGCCAACAAGCCTAGGGGTTCTCTCTCAGCCTCCCCAGAGCTGGGGTTACATGCATGTACCACTGCACCCAACTTTTATGTGAACTCTGGACATTAAATTCAGGTCCTCACGTAAGAATGGCAAGGGCTTTGCCAACTGAGCCATCTCACTGGCCTCATGGGCTAGTTCTTAGACATTTCTGGCCTCTGTTTCTTCACTGTAAAGTGAAGCCCAAGAGCTTCATGCCTCAAATACATATGTGTAGACCACTGATGTTTGTGAAGGTTCAGTCTACACAATAAACACTGTCCCACAGAGTTTAAGGTCTGTCAGTCGAAGGAAACAAACCCCAAGTCACTCAGAAGCACACAAATATCTTGGCAAATACTATTGTGACAGTTCAGAACAACCATGGCACTGTGTGCCAGGACTCATTCTAAAGATCATCCATAGACTCCTTTACGGCTGTATGCAACAGGAACTCTATTGCTGGTCCCTTTCTGAATGGGGAAACTAAGTCATCTAGGTAAGGGTCACACTGATGGAGGGGGTAGCTAGGGTCCTGGGGCAGCTCTGTCAGTCATACTGGCCTGCCTTCCAACCGGCCATGAACCTGAAACAGTCTTTAGAACTTTTTATTCTATTTAATTTTTCGCATGGGTCATTTCAGAGTTTCAGCATAAAGGGCAGTTTAGCATTGGGCCATATTAGGATTTATATTGTATTAGGTCACATTTATTGAAGACTGTGTCTTGTAAGAAGAGGAGCCTCTTGGAGCCCTGGCAAGGTGACAAGGTGTAAACAGCAGGTGGCTGGGACGGCAGATTCTACTCTGCTCTCCTGCGGGCACTCAGGCCACTCTATTCCCCCTGCCCCACAGCACACCAAGCCCATCAATCAAATAACAGCGACTAAATTCAAAGAACACAGAACAGTAGCAATAAATAGGTGTACTGTGCTTCCTGTGACCTTTAAACTGATTACGGCCTTGATTGAGTCGCCGTTTTGAACTGAACTGAAATGGCAATTGGACTAAAGAAAGGCCCGGACTGAGCCAGACGAACAAGAGTAATTGCTGAAGCTGCTTATCTCTCTCTCTCTCTCTCTCTCTCCCTCTCTCTCTGTGTGTGTGTGTGTGTGTGTGTGTGTGTGTGAGTGAGAGAGAGAGAGAGAGAGAGAGAGAGAGAGAGAGAGGGAGAGAGAGAGAGGGAGAAAGATACATGTGTTCCTGTGGACATGTACACATCTGTGCTCATGCGTGTGGAGGCCAGATGCAAATGTTGGCTATCTTCACCTTACTTCTTGAGACAGAGTCTCTCACTGAATCAGAGTTCACCAGTTAAGCTGGACTGTCCTACAGCAGTCTGCAGAGACCCCTGCTGTCCCCACCCTGCACCACTGGGCTTACAATCTTACACTGCTGCTTCTGGCTTTGTGCTTGGATGCCCACTTCCCCATGGTTATGTAGCAAGTACTTTACAGACTGAACCCTCATGCCAGCAACCCCCCCCATTCTCTTTTATTTTTAAACTTTAACTTACCATATACGCACAGTAGGAAAAACAATTGCCCCGAAAAGGAAGAAAACAAAAATTCCACCATGATTAATATACTGATGTTCATTCTGATATGTTCTTTTCCAATATAAAAATACACATATAGATAAAGAAGAGGTGTTAGTAATGGAAAGTACTGGTTCACAGAAGCCCCACCATCTGCCATCTGTAGAGAAAGGAGGGGAGTGGAAAAGTGTGTACACATGTGTGTTAACATGGCCACACATGTGGTGAGGTGGATCGGAGGTTTGAGAGCTAGAGAGCCCACTGTGTGTGGTTCCATCCACATCTGAGGCCTGAGGCCCAGGAGACTCAGAGGAGAGGCCTCAGGAACCAGTGTTCTGTGTATACAGGCAATTAATTCACCCATCCTCACCCTTCATTGTATTTGGGTCCTCACCACTCGAGAGGGCAACCATCTGTTCAAGCTACCGGTTCAAATTTACATGAAATTTCTAGAAATACCCTTATAGTTATATCCAGAAACAGCATTCGCCAGCTACTCAAGCATCCCCTGACCCAGCCAAACTGACATACAGAATTGCCCACAATCAAAAGGAGGATGGATATAAAGCCAATGAAACTCAGACACACAGCAGGAATGGGGGAGGGTGGCTACCTGCACACCCTGCCATTCCCCTAATTACAGTTGTTCTTGGAGTCTTGAGGCTAGAAAATAAAAGCCCTCAGATACAAGATGACACAGAAGTTGTCCTCAAGGGAGGGAAATGGCTATGTGAATAACATCCTGTGGATTATATATAGCTGCTTTGCAGGACACACACACACACACACACACACACACACACACACACACACACACACACACACGTTCTGCAGGCCCCTCAGAACTTCCCTCTAGAGCTCAGGTGAAGGCTCAGCCTTCTCCAGAATAGACATGGGCGCCCACCACTCACGTTTCCGCTCTTGTTTGGCCCAGAAGATCTTCACGCGCTGACGGATGTGCTTGTCCTCACGCAGCTTCTTCTGCCACTGCCGCAGCTCCTGGATCTCGGGGTCGCAGCGAACCTGGAAAAGGCCACAAGGCTTAGCTAGTGCCCTTCCCTACACAGCCACGCCGCCCCTTGACAAATCTGCATGAACAAGCCTTCAGAAGCGACTGCATGTACTGTAGCTTTACAAAACTCTCCTGTAGCACTGGGCTCAAACTGAGAGTCTCGAGCATGCTAGATGAGCGAGTGCTCCACTACCAAGTACAGCCCAGCTCTAGCTGGATGCACTTTTGATCCTTAGAAAACCTTGTTCTCAGTGAATTAACTACATCCCAAAAGTTTGTTTCATAGTTAAGCACAAAAGAGATTGTGAGGATTTTTCCATACTAACGATACGCTGAGAATATTCTAGATTTGGGTTGTCCCATAGAAACATAATGTATGATGTTAAATTTTCTCCATCTCATTTGAAAAAAAAAGAAGCAGCTGAGAATGTTCTAGATAGCATATCTTATTTAACTAATGTAATTAATTAACGTCAATGATACTCATTAATAAATATCTACCTGTTGATCTCCAAAATCATGTCATTTCAACATGTAATTAATATGAAAGGTATCTATAGTAGGTAGACATGGTGGCACATGTCTATAAACACAGCACTTTGGGAGGTTGAGGCAGGAAAATTGTGAATTCAAGACCAGGATGAGCCACACACCAAGACTCCCTCCCAGCTCCATTCCATAGCCTTTGATGGAGTCTCTTCTTCCATCAAGGGCTGTGTAGATGTGTATCTACAAATGAGCTATAACCAGCAAACCCTGGCTCCACCTCAGCACCTGATGAACCAGATGTGGTGGCAGATTCCTGGACTCTCAGGAGGCAGAGGCAAGAGGATATGAAATTCAAGGTCATCTTCCAACCACGCAGAGAATTTGAGTCCAGCATGGGATCCAAGAGATCACCACTCATTCTATTGAGGTAGGAATGATTAGGCCCATTCTAAAGAGGAGAGAACCAAAACGAAGAGGTGGGGCCCCAAGGGAGGGTGCCTGGGGAGGGGTGTGGCGGTGCCATGCAGTGCTGAGACCCAGCAGATTCTGAAGCATAGCCTCTCCCCAGCTTCTCCATCCTGAATCACCCCTCCATCCCCCGCCTCTAGAGGGACTGTTCAGCAGAAAGCTGACTCCAAGCCTGTGAGTAACTACATTTCAAGTTTATTCTGAGAAAGACGTTAAAGTCCTTGAACAATAGACAAGGAACAACCACATGTCCAAGGAAGTCACCATAGTAGCCCTTGGAATTAACTATTAAAGAGGACCACTCTGTCTCAATAAGTAAGATGACCACTTTGTGGGTCCCTTTCACAATCAGCTCCATTCATTAAAATGAAGCCATAGTTTTATAATCTGGGAAATAGTTCCCTGTATTGGGATTAGCATGTGAATCTGAGAAAGTCACACACTAGATGCCAAGGTCAGTGATCTCCCAGACCACTGGCCACACCTATCTTTCCAGGCTCCCATGTTTCCAAGGGGAAGTGTGCTTGGTCTTGTCTTCTAGAACCCATCACTTTGACTTGCTGGTTCACTAGACAGGAACGAATGGGATGAGGCAGAAGCAGGACAATCAGAAGCTGCAGTGGAACCTCAGTGTGTACAAGAAACAAAGGCAGCTCAGGGAGAGCCAGGGGGGCAGCATGCCATGTCCAAAAGGGAGCTGCTGCCCAACCCTGCTGATAGGGCCACCCTGTGGAAGCTTTTTCAAGCCACCATTGGGTCTTAAGACTTCCCACCCAGTCTTTGAGCTTTCTACTATAGTCATAGCAATTGCCATAAAGCTCCCTACACACCTGCCCTCTCCCCAGACACATTAGTACCCGAAAGGACGGGGCTGAGTAAGGGTTGGCCATCAGATCCATGGCCTCCTAGCCCTGGGGCCCCTCTTCCTACCTCTTGTCATCTCCGGGTAGTTTTATTAGGGGTGGTGTATTGCCTTGTCTCTCCTGGGAATATCTATGGGTTACCTGATGGCTGTCTTTTTTCCTTAAGTGTGGTAAAATACACACAACATAAATATTACGTTTTAACTACTTAAAGTATACTTCAGTAGTGCTACCACCAATTCCACACTTCAAAAGGAAATTCTGTACCCATTAATCATTAACCTTCCCATTCTCCCTCCCCCCCACTCTAACCACTAATCTGCTTTAGACTCCAGAGTCTATGCTTTCCCTATCTGTGAAATTCTCTATCTGTGATATTTCACATAAACATAATCATTTGCCCATGGGTCGTTCTTGTCTGGATTCCTTCACTCATACAGAGCTTCATGGTTTATCCCATTTCCTTGCTGCATAGCTTCCCACCATGTAGCTATACTACAGTATGATTTATCCACGTGTCTCTTCATGGTCATTGGAGTTATTGCCGCCTTTTACTATTGTAAATAGAGTTCTGTGAACACTTGCTCACACCACAGTTTTCCTTAAATATCTATTTTCCTATAGTTGTTTAACTGTGACCCGTATCACAAACAGGAACACTGGTTTGCCCATCTATCCAAAAGCTGCATTTGTCCACATGGCTCTGCTGACGGTATGGTGTGGTCTCCTCTGTCAGGTCAGAGACCTTTTTCCTTGACTTTCTTCTTTTTGTCCTGGGTGCCATTCACCTTGGCAGAATGCAGCAGCAGCAGCAGCAGCCTTGTTGGTGGGTCTCTCATTGCCAGGAGATCCTGGAGCATCTGAGAAGGCTATTGTGAACTGAAGGGAGAAGGCATCCATTGAACTGGACTAATCTCACAGACTATTGTCACAGCTGGGGAAGCATTTCAGATGGCAGGATGTGCTAGCCAGCAAATACCAGAGAGCAGTGTGATGCCGACCACAGCAGTTCCCTTCCCATGGCTTCCCACCGCTTTGCCATTTTGTTTTTGACTTCACCGTGGAGAGTCTGCCTGCTCTTCTGGTGTGCCCAGGAATATGACCAATACTATGTGTTAGTATTTCGCACGTGGAAGAACTCGCCAGTACACTGCCAAGGCGCCATATTAGGTTTATTAAGGATGGGGAGAGAGAGAGAGACAGAGAGAGAGGTAGGGTAAGGTAGGGAGGCAGAGAGGAAGAGAAAAGAGGGAGTCTCTCACATGGTTGGGGCTTTTAAAGGTAGACATGCCTTAAAAATAAACGTCAGAGGCTCTTCGAAGCCCCTGCAGGTGGGGGCGTGGCCACAGCAATGTAACAACCGAACACTATGGACTTAACTTTGGTGCACAAATAAAATAAAACAAAACAGATGCTTTTTGATGCAGGTGTCAATTTTTATTTATTGTGATTTATTTATTTATAGTTATTTATTTTGCCTTGTTAGGGATCAAAACCAGGGCTTACACAGCTAGGTAAGTGCCTGTCACTGAGCTGCAAGCCCAGTCTGGCTTTTAATTTTTTAATGCCCCTGAAACTATCAAATTCTTCCAATTATGTAGGACTCTGATGAAAGGCATTCAGAGAACCACGTCAGTTTATAAGGACAGCTCTGGGCTGTGGAGATGGCTCACACTATGCGTAAATCACTTGCCATGGAAGCATGAGGGCCTGTGTTCAAATCCTCAGAACCCAAGTAAGAACCTGGCATGGCAACACCTACCTACAACTCCAGTTCTCCTACAAGATGAAAGGCGGCGACAGACAGCAGAGTCCTTGGAAGCTGATGCACCAGAGCCTGGCACACGAGTCAGCAAACGGGTGTTTCCGACAGGGTGAAGGGCAAGGAGTAACGATGGGTTATCCTCTGACCACTACCGGAGCACTGTGACAGGTGCATCCACCCACCCCCACCACATGGACAGACATACAATACACATCGTACCCATGAACAATGGGACAGGGAGGGGGAAGGAAGGGACAGGAGACAGTCTGAAGCTGAATCTCAGCTCTGCACAGCCTTGAGTAAGTTGCTTATACCCTCAGAGCCTTAGTTTCCTGACCTGTTAAATGGAGTTGACATAAAAGCAACAGTTAAAATGCTAATAAAAAACATGTCTACATATGTTCTCCTTGTGTTAACCATTCTAATATCAGCTAGTAAAGAGAAGAGAGGACTGATCCTGACACTGAGTCCTCCAATGCGCCAAACCAAGTGACAGAGGAGCCAGGGCCTCAATCAAAGGTGTGGTCTTCTCCCGGGGGTTTACAAAGCACTGAGCACATATGTGATTTTGTAATTTCATAACTTTGAGCTCTGGCCAGCTCGTCCAGAGGTCCTGGGTTTGTGTGGGTGACAGCAGGGAAGGAAAGCGGCGGCTGCCGGGACTCTGGAGTCAGTCCCCCTTCACAATCTCTGCTTCCCAATAACTGCTCTTAGCTCACTTGTATTCCTTGCTTCCTGGCAAAACAGAAGCTCACATAGCAACAGCTGCCATTGCTTATTCCCTCAAGCTTTCCTAACCGCCTTGAAGGAAAGTACTTAATCCATTACAGTCACTGGAAGGATGCTGGAGAGGTAACAGACGGAAGGGCCCTTCAATGATGCTCACAAGTGCCAACCCTGCAATTGGCTTGAGATGTCTCCCAGTAGGTTCTTACCATGTCTTTGCCATGGCTGACATCCCAGTGATTATGCAGATGGACTTTACATTCCAAAGACCAGTTTCCATTATAGAAGAGAGGGGTGGAGATGGGGAGGGTGTTTGCAAAACTCTTTTCCACTACCTAATAAAAGTCCCAGAGCCTACAGCTAGCAAGTTCCACTTTCACTTTGTAAGGAAGCTTGGAGAGTTCTTTTCAGATCTTTGGCAAAAGCCAAATCAAAGCAGAGCAAAGTCAGCCGCTTGTTCTAGAAGTTATTACTTTTTCCTTTTGCCTCAGGAACTGAGTGTCTAGTGGCAGGCATGGTTACTGACATTCATCTGCACTGTGAAATGCTTGGGGTTATTTAGTCTCGATCACTGCTCTGGAGCAGTGTTTTCAACAGTGGGTGTTGGCACATTTGTGAACAAGCAGCTTAGCCAGTGGGTGACAATGACATTTGAAACATCCAATGAGGGAGAAGGGAGATGGCAAACTCGGTAGGGTGCCAGCAGTGCAAGGGGTCTGCGTTTAGGATCTCCAACTCCCACATAAGGTAGGTGTGGTGGCACACGACTGTACTCCCACACTGGAAGGTGATGCTGGAGAGGGATGGTTCCCTGAAGCCTCTGGACAATTGGGACTTGGAGCTTAGTGGGAGACCTTGTCTTAAAATATAAGATGATTGCTGGAATCAAGGCCTGGTACTTTTCTATAGGATAGAGAAGATTCTAGTTGATTCTGGACATACATATACTGAACAGCTTAAATGGTCAGCCTGTTAGATGTAATAATCTTTCACTGTAATAAAAATCCTCTATTTAAAAAGATAAGATGAACAGCAACTGAAGAAGAGGCTCTATACTGACCTCTGGCCTCCATATGCATGCACATGCATGTACACATGCACTCACACATGTGTACACAAACACACACTACACATACATGTACACACAAAAATGTCTAATGAATAGAAAACAACACTACTGTTGAGGGCATCTTCATCTCCACTGTTTAACTTTACAGCCTATTTTATTGACCACTCATAGTGGTCATCTTGCTCAGTGTTTATGTGGTATCTTTTCTCACTCTTTGCTTTCAACCATGTTGGGTTATTTTGTATTCTCTGAACCTATGGAGGCTACCTTCTCATGACCCCAGTCTGGAAACCATGGGACAAGTTGTTCTGTGTACATTTATTATGGTTACTGATATCTTTAGTTCTCTTACTTAGTTTTATTTTTAATTTTCATGCCTTTATAATTTGGTGTTCTTTCCTGATTTCCAGAGCATCCAGTTTCTGTGTTCCAGTTGCTTCTTCTACTCAGTTATTTCATGTTCTGTTCTTTGTTTTATTTGGCTGGTTGGGTTTGGGTTTGTCGTTTGTCACAGGTCTCACTATACAGCCCAGAGTGGCCTCACACTGAATAACCTCCTGCCTCTGTCTTCCAACTGGGATTACAGGTGTAGAACTATTGCTATAAGCCAAGAATGGCAGCACATACTTGCAATCCAAATATTTGGGTGGCCGAGGCAGGAGAATTCTAAGTGTTAAGCCAGCCTGGTCACAGAGTAAGTCTGAGGCCAATCTGACCAACAATAGCAAAGCCCTCTCTTTCTTGTCTGTTTGTTTTCCGAGACAGAGATTTAACTTACTACGTAGACCAGGCTTGCATTGAACTCACACAGACCCACCTGTCTCTTCTCCCAAGAGCTGGGATTAAGGTACCACCACACCTAGCTTTAAAACCCTGATTTTTTTTTTTTTTTAGAAAAAAGTTGCAGTAATATAATAAATAAAAGTAAAACTTCTCATAGGAGTCTCCTCCCACAGGATGCAGGCCGTGAAGCGGCTTTAGTTCTATCTCTGGACTCTTTTTCTGTCACTGCCTGGCAGTTGGTGTGCTGCTCTTTCTCGGGGGCTAATGCCTGCTTACATCTTGTTCTGTATGGTTTTCCTGCAGCTCTTTTCCTCGTGGGCTCATCCCCCTCTATTTAAACTCATCTCTCAGAGTTCTTCAGAAGGGGTGTTTGGGAAAGGCATATTTATAGCTCCTGAGTGATGGGTGAGTGGGTACATAATTCTAGGTTCCATGTTGTTTTTCCCCAACATCAGCAGACACTCCACTTCACTGTCTAGGGCATTTACTATGGCTGATGAGAAGTCTATAATTGTTCTCCGGCTTTCCCTTTGTAGGAAATCTCTGCTGCAAGACAGCTTTGAGGGTTGTGTGCTTCCTGTGTCCCATAGATGCACATGGAACATTTTGGATGGTCTTGATTCAGCTCATTCACAGTCCATGACCTTCAGCATCCTCTGGAAGTGTGGCTTCTCCACTCTTCCACTGTGCAATTCCTAGTACAATGACATTGGAGAGCCGCATCTTACTGTCTCTCAGTTGCTCTTCCTCCTACTACACCCTCCCAGACCTGACTCTCTCTCATTTAATGGTTCCTCTGGCCATGTCTATCTGCTGATTAGAGATGTGATCCATGGATCAGCAACCTTTGTACCAGCAAGAATTTGCAAATGAACAGGTTTCAGCCAAGTCTATGAAATCAGCACCCCACCAAAGTTGAGCTCAGGAAGCTGTGTTTTAACAGATTCCACAGGTGATGTTGAAGGGCACCAAAATTTGAGGAACATGTTGTTCTGGGTTTTTCGTGTCTGTGTGTTTTTCTTCTAAGTAATCTTTTTCTCATCTGTTGGTGCAGTGCTGGGGTTGGACACATGGCCTCAAGCATACTAGGCCAGCATCCGACCCCGGAGCCAGCTTTGCCCATTCATTCAGTCACTGATGACTGCACTCAGTTCCTTTTCAAATCTGAATTTCCTCCTTTTTTTTATACTGACTTGTTCTTCCAGCATGGTCTATATTTTATTTTAGTAAATCTATATAATCACTGTAAACACACTTCAAACACTCAAATTGCTGTACTTGAGGGCCTGAGTGTTCCAGCTGGTGCTGGTCTTCTTGACTTCCTTTTTCTTTGGTGGTTCATTTTTAAAATTAGGAGTTTGTAACTTTTAAGGGTATTAGTTCCAACTCCAAGTTTATCTACATCTGAGGTCATGTCTCTAACTTGTAAACTTTTTTATTAGGATGAATAAAATAGTAAATATTGATGGTTTTGTGGGCCTTGAAGTTTCTTTTATATCAATCCAATGCTGCCATTACAAAATAAAAGCAGCTGCAGACAATATGCTAAATGGGTGTGGTCATGTTCCAGTAAAAGTTTAACACACATATGCATGCAGATACACACATAGACATACAAACACACAGACACAACACACACACACACACACACACACACACACACACACACACATACATTTTATTTGCAGCCAGACCATATGACACAGGGCTATAATCCCAGCTACTATAGAAACTAAGGCAGGAAGATCACCAGTTCAGGGCCACAGTATACAACTTAGTGAGACTCTGTCTCAAAATAAACAGGTAAAAATGACCATTAGGGCTGTAGGTCAAGGGTGGAGATCTTGCATGAATGAGGTCATAGGTCCAATCTCAAGTGTTGTGAAAACCTTTCTTTAATAAAGAATAAAACTCAAATAACAAGGCTGGCAGAGAGGGTGTACACCTTTAGTCCCAGTACTCTGGAGGCAGAGTCAGGTGGTCCTCTGAGTTCAAGGACAGCATGGTCTACAGAGTAAGTTCCAGGATGACCAAGACTACATAAAGAAACCCTGTCTCAAAAACAAAAACAAACAAACAAAAACCCAAAACAGAAACAAACAAACAAAAATCCAAATAACAGACAGTGGCTGGATATGGTCCTTCCTGTAGAGTTTACCAGCCTCCGCTTTGACCTCTATGTGGGCAGTAGAGGTCCAGCCCCAGCTTCCTGTGCTGACTCTTCCAGCTCTAACACTACTGAGACATTTTTTTTTTAAGCTCAATAGATGACTCTGGTGTCACTTGGGTTCTGTAGAAACAGACACCAGTGGGATAGAACAAGCCATGAAGAACAAGGGATTTCGATGGGCTGAAGTCTGGGCCCCCCCTGCTCCCTGGAAGAGAATGCAAGGAACCAGCTTACAGTGCCAAGCCCTGCCACTGACATCTGTGCACGCTGTTACTGCAAATCCTTCCAATGTGAGTCAAGTGAGACCTCTTGGGCTGTTAGCCCGCGGTCAGGAAGGCAGGATCTCGGTGACTCATGAACAGCAGCTGCCTTTCCTGAGGCAGTCATTGCAATACCCGGATCTGAGAAGGCCTTCTCCCAGGAAGCCACACCTATTTTTGTACTGAAGTCCCTCTCAAGGGGAGAGGAAAATGGCAAGACTAGCAGATACTTGAGAGAAATGGAATTTCCCCCGCATCTCTGTGATGACAGTTCAGATAAAGTTCATCTAACTTTTTTTTTTTTTTTTGATAACTAAGTGTCCAGATGAATCTGATGCAAAAGGCATTTAAGGTATTTGATGAACTCCTCAGCCATCTACAGAGTAAATTACAGCACAGCGTGCTGTGCCAAGGACCTGATCACTCACAACACTCTGATCTTCTCCCTCTAGTCAGTGCCTAGCTAACAGCTGTGGAGTGTCTCTGAAAAGGGATCTGTAAGCACTGTTTTAGGAGCTATCTGGATGCACACTATTAATTCTCAGATGAAATCTATGGAGTGAGTAGTGTTGCTACTCCTTGACAAAGAGAAAACTGAGCCTCAGACAGGTAAGTAATGCCCCAGTTTAGTATGTATTATAGTCCTTGAACTCAAGCAGCAACAATGAGAAACTATCAATGCTGAAGAGTGGCCATTCTATTCCTGATTATAGCAACAACTTCACGGTTGTCCTAAGGTAAGGTCAAGTTTGAAAGCCAGACACTCCTCTGTCAAGGGCTTTCTAAGGGTGTTCTTCAGCCTGCCAGTATTCCTGGTACCTAAGAACCTGCTTGAGATGCAAATTCTTGGGGACAGACCCAGCCCTCTTGAGTCTGGGGGAAAGGCCCTGCCATCTGTGCAAAGTCCTGATGAAGGCTAAAGATAAGAACCCCTGCATAGCCCAGGCATGGTGATATGGGTCTATAGCCCCAGCACTCAGGAAACTGAGAACAGACAAGAAGACTGTGGTTTGAGGATAGCCTGGGCTACATAATGTGACACTGTCTCAAAATAAATAAAAATAAAGAGCTGAGAATATAGCTTAGGGGTAGAGCACTTGCCTGGCATGTCTGAGGCTCTGAGTTCCATTCCTAGTACTGAGGATAAAGGAAGTGGGGGGTGGGGTGGGAAAGCTACTGCACTGAGCCCTTGTGAGTTACCTGGATTCTTGTCTAAAACAACCAAACAATAATAACAAAGAACATCATCACTTAACATCAAAGGATGAACTCAGGAGCTGGAGGTACAACTCAGTTGGTCCAGTGCTGGTTTAGCACAAAGCTCTGAGTTCCTGGGTTTGAGCCCCAGCTCCATATAAACCAGGTTTGGAGTGGTATTATAATTCAGACTCAAGGTAGGGGCAGGAGGGTCACAAGGTTCAAGGCCATCATCCTTGGCTACATGAGCCCCACCCCATACATACATATTGAGTCTATCCCCTACAGCCCTGCATGGCTTGCTCTGACCAACAGAAGGAAACAGAAGTGCTGCTATATAAATTCCATAATCTATGCTATTCACCCAGAGACTCAGCTGCAGCAGGCAAACTGACTGTGAACTTATACCTTTGAAGGAAAGTGCTTCTGAGAAGCAGAGGTCAGCTACAAGGGTGCCAACTAGAATGCCTGGCACCTGACCTTTTGGTCTCTCCTTGTCTAGTGCCTGTTACAGACCCATCAAAAGTCCCCACAGGTTTATATTCTGCTGTCACCATACAAGGGTATCCAACTTGACACTGGAACATGATGCTGAGGGTTATAAATGTGAGAAACTCCATTCATAGCTATTTGGATATACAAGGCCCTTGGGCTGCAAGCCAGGCAAGCCTGAAAGTTGAAAGGTCATTATCATTTGCTTGTTGTTTGTCTTGATAGAAGTTCTCACTATGTAGTAGCCCAGGGTTAGACTCTTAGCTCCTGATACTCCTTCCTCAGATTCTTGAGTGTTTGAATTACAGGTTTGCACTGCCACAACTAGCTAAAGACAAGAAGGGTTTTGAGACACGGTCGTATGTAGCCTAGGCTGGCCTTGAACTCTAAATTATATAGCAAGGGTGGCCTTAAACTCCTGATCTTCCTGCCTCCACCTCCTAAGTGTTGGGATTATAGATAAATGCCACCATGTCCTTGTTTTACCTGGTTCTGGGGATTGAAGCTGAGGCATCATGTATGATAGGCAAGCACTATACCAACTGGGTGTTTTCATGTTACATTCTACCTTGCCGATGATATGGTCTAGAATTCAATTATTGCAGATACAAAGTGAGGCTCCAAAAGGCTCAATGCTAAATCAAGGAACATGGGAACATGGCCAAGGAGGTAGATGGCATTTGACTTCTGAAGTCCACATATCTACATCAAATCACTGCACTGATGATAATACCCACTGCACTGATGACACCACCACTGCACTGATGACAATCCCACCCACTGCACTGATGACACCACCACTGCACTGATGACACCACCCACTGCACTGATGACACCACCCACTGCACTGATGACACCACCACTGCACTGATGACACCACCCACTGCACTGATGACACCAACCACTGCACTGATGACACCACCCACTGCACTGATGACACCACCCACTGCACTCATGACACCACCCACTGCACTGATGACACCACCCACTGCACTGATGACACCACCCACTGCACTCATGACACCACCCACTGCACTGATGACACCACCCACTGCACTGATGACACCACCCACTGCACTGATGATACCACCCACTGCACTGATGATGCCAATCACTGCACTGATGACGCCAACCACTGCATTGATGATACCAACCACTGCACTGATGACAACACCCACTGCACTGATGACACCACCCACTGCACTGATGACAACACCCACTGCACTGATGACACCA
>PVIH01011887.1:50311-66654 GCA_004025045.1 Sigmodon hispidus | reverse complement strand
AGCTTTCTAGAGCAGTCAAATTCATAGAGACAAGAGTCAGATTAGAAGTTACCAGTAGTTAGAGGAGACTATAGAACTCAGTAGAATTCACATAATTTGAATGAGCGGGGCTAAGAAAGGGCAGAATAAGAAGTCACTGTTGTGATGCATTGTAAATATAATTGATGTCACTGAATTGCACAATTAAAATTATTAAAATAAAAATTTTTATGTTATAAATTGCCACTTTATATATATTTAAAGTATGTATTTTACCACCAAAAAAATAGAGAAAAGGCCAATAATTTAATTTCTCATGAGACTAAACTGAACCCAGAAAATCAAGTCAAATAACAAAACTCTTTCCAGTTCAAACTGGTAGGTGTAAAGGAGTATGACCATTGCAACATTATACCAATAGTTCTCAACTTTCGTAATGTTGTGCCTTTTTGATACAGTTCCTCATGTTGTGCTGACCCCCAGCCATAAAATTATTTTTATTGCTATTTCATAACTGCAATTTTGCTACTGTTATAAATCATAATATATCTGTGGTTTCCGATGATTTTAGGTGACCCTTGTGAAAGGTAACCCACAGGTTGAGAACTGCAACCCTGCAGACTAAGACACTGTTCTGTATGCAGGGACCAAAGAAATGAACTAACCCCCAAAAGAAACCTCAGAGACGACTGCAGTATGGTGGCATGTGCCTTTAAATTCTTTCTGTGAGTTCTAAGCCATCCAAGGCCACCCTTTGGGGGGCGGGTATTGATGTGGAAGAGAGACCAGGATAGAGGAATGAAGCTAGAACCAATGTCCCATGAACACAACTCACCTTCTACTGGGGAGAGGTGACCCACAAATAGGCCAAAATGGCAGAGCTGGTGTGCTGTGGATTTAACATAGACCACTGGTGATTTATGAGTCTCCTGTGAGGAAACTGCTTGGTTATACACACAACCACCATGAGCCATGTTCCTTGGAAACTGAAGGACCTCTCCAGACTGTGAGCCTGGAAGACAGTGAGTGCTGGCTGCCATTGGGGCTTTAGCTGAGCTAGATCCTCCCCAGGCCTTCGGTCCTCACCCCAGGGAACCTAGCAGAGACTAGAGGGGCCCCACCCCAACCCTAAACTCAGTAGATTCCAAACTGCAAGGACCCTTCTATCTTCCAGAAAGCCAAAGAGAAAAACCTGACTTAAGGCCTCAGGAGTCCCTGTAGCAAGGGCAATAACACCTACTTTGATCTCTCTCCACAAAAAAATTCTTCTTTAGCTCCTCCCCTTTTGTCAGGCCAGGTCACAGCCAGGAAGCTGGACAAAGGCCATAGAGAAGCTAGAGGCTGCATCCTCATGCTAATCTCTCTGACAATAAGGGTATTATTTCTGTCTGCCCTGGCCCCCACATTGTGAATCAAAGCAATATTCCCAGTGGCTCAGCCTGTTACATGTGACATCCACCAGGTGCCAGACATTCACCTGTCTTGGGCCATGTATATTCCTAAACAGCACCTTGGTACAGTTATCACAGCCTCTATTGGTACAGAAAGGACCCAAAGACATGAGTTAAGGTGCTTGGCCAAAGTCAATTACTTAGGCAGGGACTAAAACATTTCCACTGACTGCTGCCGTCACCAGGAGGGTGGAATCTGAGAAGGGGGCAACAGACCACCAGTCCCATGACATCACCCCATCCTGACTGACTTATCAGGTCACCCTGGCCAAGGATGCACAAAGTAGACCAACTCATCATTCCTTGTGAACTGATGGGAGACACTGATGGTTCATTCATTTTACTTGAGGGTTCTGGGGAGCTAAGCGTGTCTGCACTGGTTACCAACAGCAACCTTTCTCAGCATTATCAAGGATGGATCCCAAATGTCTCACAGGAAACACAAGCAGCAGCACCAGAGCCCTTGGAATGAAGCAACAGCCAGTAAGACAGTGAGGCCATGTGACTGAGGAGTAGAAATCAAAGAAGCCAGCACCCTAGAGCAGACCCTCATTTTCAGGAAGCTGTGTCACAGCAAAGGCAAAGCATTATAAGACAGAGTCCTGCAGCCAATTCTATGAGCCTAGTACTCAGGAACTCTGTCCCCGATGGCCTTTCACAAGCTCCGTAACCCCTCTGGATTTCACTTTCCTCAGTTGTTATATGGGAGAGATGCTCAAAGACCAGTAACGTAGTGTCTTCCAGGTCTGATAGTTTGTGAGTTTATTTCAGAGCACGAATTTACAAAATAAAAACAACAACAACAAAATCTTTGGACCTTAACACAACAACCAGATCCATTTATTTATTTGTTTGTTTGTTTGTTTATTCATTCACTCATTCCATCATTCATCCACTCATTAACTCACTCACCCACTCACAAGCATTGCTTGAAGTCTTACTACAGCTATTCACTACTCGGGATTCCCGCAGAGTCAAAAAAGAGATATTAAAAAGCTGCTAAGTGCTATGAAGAAAAATAAAGATGTGGGGTGGGGATGTAGTCCAATGGCTGGAGTAACTGTGTTGTTGTTCCCCAATAATACAGAGTCAAAAAAGAGATATTAAAAAGCTGCTAAGTGCTATGAAGAAAAATAAAGATGTGGGGTGGGGATGTAGTCCAATGGCTGGAGTAACTGTGTTGTTGTTCCCCAATAATACATACACTATGCATGGTGATGCAGGCCCTGAATTCCAGCACTGAGGAGATGCACAGAGATCAGAAATCAGTTCAAGGTCATTCTCAACCAGATACTGAGTTTGGGGTTTAGGGAAATGCCGGGTATGGAAGTAAGAGATTCCTGTTTGCTAGAGCCTTTTGGGGGAATCACACTACAGAATGGCATTTGAGTGTAAACCTAGCAAAAGCAGTGTTGACCGTACAGGTATATAGGGGAAGGGTGTTCAAGCTGCTGGAACAGCATTCACAAAGGCCCTGACGTGGGACCATATTCGACTTGTTTCAGTTACAACAGAGAGACCTAGGAGGCTAGAGTAGACGAGATAGAGGAGGAGGCAGGGACATGAAATGGAAGGAGTGGGCACAGAAGCAAAGTCTTTGCCTTCCATCAGTTATGAGCATGAACCCTCTGAGCTTTGACACAGATGACACACACAGAGGCCAAATAGTCATGCACTTGTTCACTGAGAGCCTCCTGCTTCCATCATGGACCAACAAGCCAACTGGAGATTTTACCATCTTGATTCCATTTTGAGAGATGAGTCCAGGTAGTAGGTAGCACCTTCCCCGCCCAGGCTGGTGCCACTGCTGAGCCTGGCCACTATTTCTAATTCTCAGACCAGACTCTGCTACCTCTCCTGAAGCTGCACTGACCAGACTCAGCTTCTCTCCCACGGTCTCTTCCCCACCCCACCCCACCCCACCCTACCCCCTTGATCTTCCTGACCTATCTCTCCCACAGCCCCCAGCTGCTTACTAGCCTTTCCTCCTCCCCAGGGCCTTTGGACCCTCTGTCTCCTGCCTAAAACACAATCCCCATCCATCTTTACTGCCATGTTTCATGTCCCTGAGAGTCCCATGCCTTATACTGTCTTCCTGGTCACATTTCCTATCCTTCTCGGGCTCCAAAAACTCTAGCTATACTCAGAGTCTTGTGTCTGTATGGGGTTTTGGTTTGTTTTGTCTGGTTGGCTGGTTTTGGCTTTTTGTTGTTTTAAAACAATAGCTTGAGTAACCCAGGCTGACCTTGAATTCCTGAGTCTACATCTCCAAGTGCTGAGATTACAGGACTGAGCTGCCTGCCATTCCTCAGTTCTCTCTCTCTCTCTCTCTCTCTCTCTCTCTCTCTCTCTCTCTCTCTCTCTCTCTCTCTGGTATGTACATGTGGAGGGCAGAATTCTTTGTTCTTTCCTTATCTATCTTCTGAAATAGTGAACCAGGGTCTTTCACTATCTCAGCTAGTCTGGTTGGCCAGTGAGCCCCAAAGAACTGCCTCTCTCTGCTCCCTCAGCGATGATGTTACAGAAGTGCCACCACGTCCGCTGTGATGGATTGAATAAGAATGTCTCCCATAGGCTCATGTATGTGAGTACTTTCCTTGGTCCTTAGTTGGTGGAACTGTTGAGGAAGGATTAGGAGGTGTGTCACTGGGAACAGGCTTTGAGGTTTCAAAAGACACAGTTCCAAGTGGCTCTCTCTGCCTCCAATGCGTGTTTCAAGATGTAAGCCCTCAGTCACTGTTCTATGTGACACTGTTTCTACCTGCCTGCTTGATGCTATGTCCCCTGCCATGCCGGTCATGGATTCTTACCTTCTGGAACTGTGAAATCCAAATTAAACCTTTCATTTTATAAGCTTCCATGTTCATGATGATTTATCACAGCAACAGGAAAATGGCTGAAACACCTGGCTTTTTAACATCAGGACACATGCTATTGATGCTTGGTTTTCTAGCCCAGGCACTAAAGTACCCATGGGAATACACTCTAGGCTCCCCCAAAATATCTGGAGAGTAATTACATGAAGTCGTGAAAGAATGAAGGGACAGTGGGAACAGAAGAGGAACAAAATTTGGGTATGACCAAAACTGAAAGTAAAGTAGGGATGGACTAGTGAGCCCTTGCCTTGTGCCATTTCATGATTATAGATGCCACCTGAGCTGAGAACTACTGTCACATCTTCTGGCCAGAGAACTGAGGCTCAGGGGGGTAAGCGGGCTTCCCTAGCTGCATTGCCTATGTCTGCGGTCAGACCTGCTCTTCCTGGTTCCAAGTTCTGCAGTCAGCAGAAAGAGTAAGTGCAGCCCCTCTGTGGCTGGTGTGGAGAGGGGTGGGCTGGGTCATTGCTGCACTTCACAGTGGCTGTCCATAAAATCAGCATGGATCTGAGTGTGACAGCTCTATGCACCCAATGTGCTCAGGATCTAGCTAGAATGGGGGTGGTGCCTGCATAGTGCAAAGGCAACTGCCAGGATGGGGCTCAGGAAGGAGCAGAGGTCTCAGCACACTGTGGCACAGGTTGGCTACCTTTCACCTTGTATTTGTCTTCATCTGGGAGGGCAAACGAGCCACAGGAGGAAGGCACAGTGAATGAGACCTCAGTAGAGAGATGAACTAGTCTAAGGGCAGACCAGAGTGATTAGGAATCTATCCCTACGCCTGCTCTAGCTCTCTGCTATTTCTCTTTCATGCAAGCCCTCAGAGTAGGCTTAGCTTTGCCTATGTTCCCTCAGCTTCCTGGACTTTTGTGACTCTCTTCATGGTTTCAATGTTCCTACAAAGACTAAATGTCTTCCTCTTCACAAAGCCTTGTGAATAAGAAGCCTAGCTATAGTTTATAACTATGTTCCCCATACCTGATCAGGTGCTCAGTAAAAATCTACCGAATAAATGATGCCATCCAGGAAGAAACTGAAGCCCGATTCCTGCTCATGGACCTGTCGGAGTACATGGAGCATGCTAACAGTGTGTGTAGGCACATAGTAGGTATACAGCTCTGCCCGGGTGTCTCTAAGCTAAAGTCTGAAAAACAGCCATGCTCTCAGAAATCCCCAAGAGGACCATTCATGCCCCAGTAGTGGGGCAGCCATGAAAAGCCATCCTGCCAGCTTTCAATCACGTCAACACGGTTGTCATCACTCTGCAAGCTAGCATGAGGAGAAGAGTGTACTTATGTGTGCACGCTCTGTTTTAAACTAATAAGAAACATATAGTCTGTGCCAACCAGTTTTTCCCCCTCCCCATATTATATGGGAGGCACTATGTAGGCGCTGTTATTTATGTTTCTACAGCATGTATAACACATCCACATACGTTAACTTTCGTGATCTTCCTCACAGCCATGTGGGGAAGTATCATCAACCACTAGTTGACTGACAAGGAAAAGAAGCCAGCTTTCACTGTCACACAGTTGAGCACATGGTTGGGCCAACAGCCTCAGCCTGGGGTGTTGGCTTATTCACCATCTGCATCCATCACCTTCCTGTCAGCCTTATCCTATCACAGCCAGAGGCTTGGAACTCACTCTGCATTGTGCTTGAGGATCCTGTAAACATGCCATCCTGGGTACCCCAGACCTCACTGTGCTCTGCAAGTGAGCATACTGCCCATAGGGTGCCCTATACTTCACCCTACTTTATGTGTGAGGATTCTGTGAGTATGTCACCCTGAGCGGGAAAGGAGATAGAGGAACCCAGCTATTTCCCCACAAATCCTTGCCATAAGCAGCTAAACCAACTGGGCTCAGACACTGGAGGGGAATCATGTATAATCTGCTGAGTCTTAAAAAATTCTCCAGTGCTCTCCAAGTTTCACATTCTTTCTTGGGTCTCTGATGATAACTCAGTGAAAGGGAAGAGTAATCCCAGGCAGGGGCTGGGCAATCACAACACTGTGCAGGAACTCCACTGATCTGAAGAAGCTGTCCTCTCCTAATTCTGAGAGGGCCCAAGCCTTGGAGGGGCCAGAAGCATCCCTCCACACTGCTTGGGGCCACAAAAGCAGCAGCCTCCAGCTCCCACATCACCTAGCTCTCATACCTGGCTTTGGTACCCAGCTCTTCCTCAAGGCTGGAAAGCTCTCCCAATCTCCTATATCCAAATAAGTGCATGCCTTCCCATCGTCTACCTTACTGAAAGTGACCCACAAATAAATGTACCTGAACATCTCACAATCAACAAAAAGTATGGTACTTGATAGGCCAGTGTATACACTGTATTCTGGATAATTAGCAGCATCCTCATCCTCATATAATAGAAGGCCCAGAAAAACCTGGGAGAACATCCTTTTAACTCCCCTTCCTACAAAATGATCATGCTTACACTGAGTCTAAGAGACTGTGGAGTCACAGACTTGCTCCCAATTAGTGTGTTAATCTGGTTAAGTGAGACCCACACAGCTCACTGCAGTGTATCCATGAATAGTAGGCTCAGGCCACATCTATTGAGTGAGCAGTGGAGCCTCAGGAAAGACATAGGAGTAAGAAGAAGCCATTATCATGCATCCTCAACCCACAGCATGTTTCTCTGGCTTTGTCTCTTCTGCTCTTGGGCTTGGAGCTACAAATCAGAATGTGGAGGGGGTAGGAGCAGCTTCGGGGAGGAAGCCTACCAACCTCAGACCTGGGCAGAAGAAGCTATACTTAGCAGCACTACAGAAAGCTTGGGACAGCTCTCTGCCCTGTGCATTGCAGACTGGACTAGCTTGGAAAGGAGGGAGACTGTACATAGTCAGTAATTAGATTCCATTATGAATGGGCTAGTTACCCTTTGAATTCTCTCAGGACTCACATCAGTCAGGCAGGTCACCTGAGGATCTAGTACTGAGCCTCTAAGGATTTTTCACACACACACACACACACACACACACACACACACACACACACACACACACTGCCTTGCCTATCCCGCTCCATCCCTATATTTACCAATACCTATTATTTATGCTGATTAGCCTAACCCTACCTGGCCTGGGCTTATAGAAGTTTAATATATGTATATTCTAGGTTTTGGCTTCCATGACAGACAGTAGTTTTCCTCAGTATTTGTCAGACAAAAGGCTGGTGATGGGGGAGGTGAATTGAGCTGCTTTTCTGTTTTAAAAAGATTCTCAAGAGAGACACAGGTAAAGCCTGGCAAAGCAGCTGCAGGAACTCAGCAAGGGGCCGAGTCCCCACAAAGGAAAAGGACAGTGTCAGAGTCCTGGGCCAGCTTATAGGATGTGCCCCATCACAGATAGGCTACTTTGAGTCTAGCTTCTTCTGTCTGTAAAATGACTTGATATACTTCTGGCCCACTTTTATATAGAACAGAAGATCAAATGGCAATGTATTCTCTCTCTCTCTCTCTCTCTCTCTCTCTCTCTCTCTCTCTCTCTCCCTCTCCCTCTCCCTCTCCCTCTCCCTCTCCCTCTCCCTCTCTCTCTTTCTCATGTGCATTCATGTTTTGCCTGCATGTATGTCTATGTGAGGGTGTCAGATCTTGGAGTTATAGAAAATTGTGATCTACCATGTGGGCACTGGGAATTGAACCCAGATCATCTGGAAGATCAGCCAGTGTTTTCAACTTCTGAGCCATCTCTCCAGCCCAGGAAAAATATATACATATTAAGAGGCAAAACTACCATTGACATCAAACTATATGCCACTGGTGAGCATCTTTCCTAGAGTTTTCACAGTTCTCAGATGCCTGAAAGTAATATTATCATCTTTGTCCTATGTGCAAGAACACTGAGGCTCAGAGGGGTTAAAGGATGTGTCCAAGGTCACACAGCTTAGTGGCAGTAGAAGCAGAGTCAGCCTCCAGATGCACATCAAAGCCAGTGGCTCTTTTTCCCAGCACCCTGTTGTCTGGGCAAAAGAAGAAAATTTGGCTTTTAATGACAGTGCTTCATATTGAAAAGGTTATCCCCATGGTTCCCAGGAAGGCCATTGGGAGCATCAGATTCAACCCTCTGTGCACATGGCCCTTAGTTCCCCAGGGACTGTGCTTCTCTGGTTGAATGTATTGTAAGAACTCTTCAGTTGAGTTTGGGCTGTGGTCGTTGTTTCAGTGACTGCCCATTCATGAAGTGACTCACTTGGGAGGAAACAGAGTCAAGGAACTTGGAGTTGAAGGAGACATCTTGGAGCAAGTCAAAGCTCCTGGTTGGTTACCTGACAATATTAACATTCAGAGAGGGAAAGCCACCTGTCAGATGTCACACAGCTAGTCGATAGCCATGTCTCAAGTGGAGCCCACTGTCTGTTGCCCCTAAACCTGTTCCCTGTTCTCTCAACCATCCTAACACACTGACTGTTCCGCTTCATGGTCCAAAGCATGGGAAGGGCTAAGGCTGAGCCTAGGCTCTCTATTTTTTTCTACTTGGGTTGTAAGGAGGGTGTGGGCTTTATGCACTACTGAGAAGTCGGCACCAAAAAGTTGCCTCAGAATTCACCATGTACAGAAGGGAACAGAAACTTTTGGCCACCTGGGACAGACAGACAGAAGGACTGAGTAATTCTTTCTAATCCAGGCTGTCCCCACCCCACCCCACCCCCAGTCACCCTGACAGTCTAGCTGAAAGCCCAGAGCACGGTGACCTGGGCAGTGTCAGGTTTCGCCCCTCCCCCCAGCCCTCCCCACTCGGCTGAGAGTTCCTTCTCTGTGAATGCCTCCTCAGGGAAGGAGCTGCTGGAGGCTACTATGCCAGGCCCATTCTTCTCTTCCTCAGATTAGCAATTGGTGGGCATCTTTTCTCTCCTATGTCTGTGTAAATCCTAGGCCTTATACATCTATTTTCCTCCCTAGCCTTCCACCAATGTGCTGAGTGCCCAGTGATCTGCAAAGGGACCCATGCTTTGTCCCAGAGAAGCAGAAAAAGAGAGAGAGACAGAGACAGAGAGAGAGAAGAAAGGGAGGAAGCTGAAAGAGTCACTTATTGATTCTTGATTAAAAAACAAAAACTGTAGGAGCGGAGAAAGCTAGAATTGTACCACTCCCTTGTGGCTGGCATAGTCCTGGGCAATACACACTCCTCTCCTTCACCTTGCTAGCCATACTCCATTATCCCCCAGGTTAGAGATGAGGAAACAAAATCAAAGATCTTAAGCAAGTGTCAAAAACCATACAAGAAAACACAGAGTGAGGCTATAATGCCCATATATAACTTGTCTATGCTGAGGCCCAGTGTCCTTGCCTCTCCAGGGCCCTCAGAACAGGCTCCCATGGTTTGCTTTGTCTTTGTCATGTCTTCAGTGCCTAGGACTGTCCCAGACACACCAAAGGCACTACCAGTTCTGTGCTGCTTCTGTTTGGGAAGACAGCTCAAGGGTTCATGATTCCTGATATCTGGACTCTACAGTTATCTCAGACCTGTTCTCTCTATCCACCTAAATCAGACCAAACACAAGAAGGTTCCTCCAAAGGCCAAGTGGAGAATAGCTGGATTTCCAAACCTGAGAGTGGGGCATGCACTAAACACAATAACTAATTCTTAATGAAGACTGAAAGGCTCACTTGGTGTTTGCTTTGTGACTTCTATATTCTCTGGCCTCTTCCTAGACTATCTGCATCTGCCCCTCTCCCAGCACAACCTCCCTGCTTTGTTCCCCTAAAATGAGGTGGACAGAAACTGGCCACAGCCCTACTAGGCAGAGAACATTTACGACAACCCCCCTCATACACCTCCCCCCAACACAGTCTGAAACCTCCAGAGTCTGCCCAGGGCCCCAGGGCCAGCTGTTTTTCTCCACATTCCAGCCAAAAATAATATGAGAACCAGGCTGTTTGGTGGGGACTTAATCTAATCTTCATTGCTTCAGTTTTAAAATATCCAGCCTAGTTTAGGGTTTCTTCTTACACATGGGGATGTGTTTTTAGTGAGATAGGTCTTAACAGCCATGATCTCTCTTCTTAATGAGAGACCCAGGCAGTCCAAGAAGACCTAGGGATAGGCATCCAAGGCAAACATATGCCCCATTTGCATCGAGCTTTTTCCCAGTTCCATGGAACACTGTCCTAGGGCTTGGTGTTCCCTCATGCCTGGGGGTTCTAGTAGAGTTCTGGGAGAAGGACTCAGCTCTCTGCTTATCCCAGCTCCTCCCTCTATCTTCAGTCTCAGCCCCCCACTTCTCACTGCCAATCAAAATGGACACCAAAATGTAACCAGCAACCTGCCCAGCTGTAAAGGGTGTGTGGCGGAAAGGCTCACACCCAAGGAATCCCCAGCAGAGATGGGGAAAATTAAAGACAAACATTCATTCTACTGGAGCCATGTCTCCAGTATCCATGCTCACTTGATTTGAAGCTGGAACAGAAGGAGTCTACAGCAAACACAAGCTTTTGAAGAAGTGGCTTCTTGGGCTTTCCCACCTAGAATCTGCTTTGATCTTCTAGAATGGAGACTGTTAAGTGAGGTCTAAGCTGTGGCTCATTCCAGATCAGCACCCATCCCTCCCTCACACCCCAGCAGGACCAGATGTCACAAACCAATCAGGACTGGGCCCTTTATTCCTCTGTAGTATATATATAAAAGCAAAGACTATATTCTAATATATAAGATTCTGTGTTCATAGAAGGCATGAAGGATATTCTAGAGAGGAATATTCATTGGAGGAGAGCCAGGCTGATTTCCCCAGTCCAACCATGACAACCCCCTCTTGGCAAAGTAGATAGTATATGAAATCACAGAAGAGTTTTCTGACTCAAAGATGTAGAGTTAAGCAGAAGTTGCTCCCTTTCACAAACATCCAGAAACTCTGTTAGGACAGGCTCTGGAGCCAGGCAAGTGCATGCAGAAGAACATGATACTACTGCTAGGAAGCCTCTGTCTCTATCTTTGCTATTCTTTACAATGAGCCCTGTACTTGCTTCATGCCCACCCTTAACTTCTTGCAGCCTAATAAGGGACAGCATGTGCTACATTCCACTCAACAGATGAAGAAACCAAAGCTGGGCAGCTGGGGGACCCACTGGAGCCACAGAGCCAGGCCCTCAAATTCCAGGCCAAATACTAGCTCAGCACACTGACCCTTCATCCTTGCTTATTAGCCACCACTTCCTTCGCTTCTTCCTCCCTCCCCACCAGGTATTAGATCTAATTAAATTAGCAGAACCCATCGCAACCATCCTAGCCTGGATAGAATCCAGTGAGTGCAGCCCCTCCCTCTAAATCCTGCTTCTCCATATAATTCAATTTTCAATAAGTCATGGGTTTCATATGAAGTGTCTCATACAAAGCGTGGTGTATTGGTTAGATTCAAGGCTCGTGGAAGCTCATGATGATTTCATTTTCCGTATCACTTTCTTGTGCCTTTCTCTGGTGGCACCCTTTTCACCTTCTCCATCCTGGGATCTGTATTTTATTTGATCCAGACACTTTGCCTCACATGCTGTCACCTCCAGAATTGCATCACACATTTATACAAACACACACACATACATCTTTGCAGTGTGGCAGCCCCAGTGCTACACGGCAGAAGATAAAGGAAAACTCATAACAGCACCACTTACTTGCCACCAATTAATTTTTAAAATGTGCTCCATATTAAGTAAATCAGGAACAAAAGTCCAAAATTGGAGGTTGCATTTCTGAAAAGGTAGGCTGAGAGTGTAAATAAATACCAAGGAATTTTTGCAACATGTTGGAAGCCTATAAATTTTATTGGTTGTTTCTTTAATAAAAAACATTTTCATTTGCTAACAACACAGTATTATTAAGCTTCTAACATTTAAAAATCTAATTTGTCCCTGCTCTGTAGCAGTTATATTGCCCGATGAGTTCAGGAAGGGCAAGGTAATCAGGTTGATCACTCGCTCTGGTTCAGTTCCTAAATGGAGTTAATAGAGACCCTTTTAAAAATCCAGCCTTCTGCTTTCTAGGCATGCCTTGGTCTCTAATGAGTTACAGCCCATGGTTGAAGATGGACATCGCAGAGAGAAATTTAACACACACTCTGGTGAACCTATATACTTTAAGGCCAAGAGGGGGAAGTGTGTTTCCAGTTAAGTTAGAACTCCATGAATTCAGGATTCCCCACTCACAAGACAGTAATTCTCCTTATTTCATCACTAACTTACTTCAAATGTGTTTATGCAATTTATTGCTACTGAACTTCCAGGCAACTGGTGTAGAGTTAATGAAACCCAGCTTGGAGAAGCTTTGAACAACTAACCACAGTTTAAATGGTTATGACATGTGGCCAAAGCCACAAGCAGGCTCCACTACAGTTTCTGTGATAGTCAAAACCCTTGTCATCTCACCTTTGGGGCCAAATAGAGAGAGAGAGAGAGAGAGAGAGAGAGAGAGAAAGAGAGAGAGGTCAGCCTTGTTCTTCCTCTGGTTCCCAGCCCTTTAAACCCATCTAACTGCTGAACAGAAGAGAGAGAGAGAGAGAGGTCAGCCTTGTTCTTCCTCTGGTTCCCAGCCCTTTAAACCCATCTAACTGCTGAACAGAAGGAGGCAAGGCCTCTCCCCCAGGACCAAGTAATGTTTTAGTAACAGTCTGAACTGGTAACTGGGTTGAAATCCTGAGCCCCAATTTGAGTTGAATTGAGTAGAGTCAAGTTTTACATAAAGCAGTGGTGGTCTGGGTGGTGGTGGGGGGAGTGGACGACTCCTATAATCTTTAAAGGTAGCCTCTGAAGGATGGAGAAGTTAACTCATCTTTCTGGATTACATGGACACTGACTTTTATTAATCCTTATTGTTACATGGTGTCCTTCTCGAGCTCAGTTCATGTGGGAACCCCAGCAAGCTCTCTCTTTCTAAATGGGCCCATTTTGGAAGAGTAAAGGGGAGGTACTGGATTTGTCGCTGCCGCACAATAAAAAGGCCCTTTTGAAAGCAGCACTTTCATTAACTTAAAGCAATCTATAGACTTAAAAGCACAGAGCAGTAAACTCCTAGAAAGGATCATAAAACAGCCAGTCCCGAGTTGGGTACACTTCGCTGCGATTTGCACGAGGCATTTTACTGTGGTCGAAGCTAGGCCCATCTCCAGTAACCCCTTGGCCCTCATTCCCTGCAGCAACTCTTTCTCCTGGCTTTCATGCCTTTAGCTCTCACAAAAGGGAGGCGGTGACCGAGGAGTCTCGGTGGGGTCAGGGCTCCCTCCCCCGCTCAGCTCTCTGCTGGAGAAGAGCGCTCAGGAATTCCAAGTCTGGAAAACAACAGCTCCGCCGTGGTAGCGGTCGCCGCGCCCAGGGCCGCCGTGGCCATTCATGGGTCCTGAGGCTTCAGTGCCCCAAAGGGCTAGCTGGCTTTCTCAATTCAGTGTGCAAGCGTGCACGGAGGAAGTCAACTCCCAACACACACACACACACACACACACACACACACACACACACAGCACTTCATCCCTCACCATACTCTTTATCTAAATGACCAGAGTGTAACCCCTACAACCCCTCCCCCCTCAGCTGTTCCCCTCTTCAGAACCTCTCCACACTCCACTCACAGTTTGGCTGGGCCAGAGTCTTGAGCCAGTTTAAGTGTATGAGATGATCTCGCAAATGAGAGACCTCCGCCCTCCTCCCCCCCCAACGCACACACATACACGCACACATTTGCACTGAGGTCCTGGGGCCTCGGGAAGGTCCGGCGGCAGGGAGAAAGGGCAAAGGGGCTTGGGTTAACCCGGTGTTTCTTTTGAACACCAGCATTTCTCAGATTTGGGTGTGTGTGTGTTTCTGGGGAAGGATGTCGTTTAAATCTGCTTAAGCTTATTAACTTAGATTTTACCAGGTGAAGAGCATTTGAATTCCAAAAAGCCAACATCCTGGAGACGTCCCAAGAAAACATGTGTGAGGGTAAGGAACCCCGAACTTCCTCCTCCTCCTTCTAGGGCAGAACCTTGCACGGATGGGCCGGCCTGTGCGCTCTCCGACATTGCGGGGGATGAAGGAAGCATTGCTTGCAGATGATCGGACCAGAGCTCCCGAGTTCGAAAGTATCTTTCCCTTGGCGTAAGCCACGATTCCACAAGCCCCAGCGGCACCCCGCTATTAGCCACCCCCTTGCCCACGACGCCGGCCACTGTCCCGGCGGGCCACCAGCTTTCACCTCGCCATGCTGAGGCCGCAGAACCCAAGTGGCTCCTGAAGCTTGCTGAGTCTGCAGGGTTAGGTCCTCAGATCAGCTCCGAGCCGGGTGAGGCTACCTGGTCATATCTCACAAAATCTCCCTAGATTTGTCTGCTTTCCAGAATCCTTCTCCTAGGACCCAGCCCTGTGCACCCCAAATACTTTCCTCCTCAAGACTGGCTTTGGGGGAGAAACAGAAGTCATCCGGGGCTCGCTCACCATGGCTGTAATCAACTACTTTCCTTGCTTACGTTTAAGCTTTTCTTCCCGCACGCTGTCAGGACTCGTACGTGCAATTCTCCCCAGATTCCAATGCCTGAACCCCAATCGAGTCGTGATCCTGCGTCTCAGTCTTAAAAAACGTTACCCACTCCGGAGTCAAGCCTCGGATGTAACCGGGACCCGGAGACTACCTCTAGCCCTCTCTCTCTCTCTCCTACCGGAGTGTAAACTACATAGCGGCCCTTCCGTCCCAATTCTGAACACAGCCTGGATCCTACACCCAAACTCTAGCCTGCTCCAAAGCCCAGCCCTCCTTTTGGGGCTGATCAGCATCCTCCTCCCATTCCCAACCCGGGTCTCCCGCACGCGCGGGAACCCTGGCTGCCCTGTGAAGGTCCACTGCGCTCGTTTCTTCCTCGGCTTTGGAACCCTCACCTAACCAGAAAGAAACAGAAACTTCATACTGCTCATCCCTCATCCGCATCGGCTTTATGCTCCGGGGAGATCTCCGTGCCCACCCCCCTTTTACGAATTCGTCTTAGTTCTTCACAAGGGCCCCTAATCCTCCCCTTCCCGCCCCAAAGACCCAACAATACGCAGAAAGCCGGTGACCCTACAAATTCTCCCTCTACTCCGGGTTAAAGTCCCTGAGCATCGCCCCCCAGGTCCTGGTTTCTCTGACCGACACCCCAGCATGTTCCCCGGTCCCCCCACTGATTTTCCTGCAAACCTCCACTCTCCCTGCCTCCCCGGGCCCCGCAGGACGCGGCCGCCGCTTCTTGACTCCAGCCACCCGGCCCCAGGCTAGGGCTGCTCCCGCTTCCAGCCACTCGAAAGCAGCTCCGGGTTGGTGACACCGATAAAGCGCCAACCATAGGACTCCCAGAGCCCAGGAAAGGAGAACCCGAAGCCTGTCCTCAGTTCCCAGCCTCGCCCCGCCGAGCGCCCAGCCAGGAGCCGCCCGCGCCGGGACTCGGGCCGACGCGCTCGTCCCTAGGCTCGAGTCCCGGAAAGCTCCGGACGCACGGCTCCCAGCCCTCCCGTTCCAGGCTTTCGGGCCACTGCGCTCTGAGTCCTCTGCCCCGCTGCTGGAAACCGCAGACAATGCGCGCCCGGCCCCGGGCCCGAGCGGAGCGGGGCGAGGCGGCGGCCGCCGAGCTGCGCACCGGCCGGGTCCGGGAGCGGGTGGGCCCCGCGCTTCTCGCCGCCTCCTCGCCCGGCCTCGCCTCCCCTCGCGCGGCTTTGCTCCGCGCTCTCCCGGCGCTTCCCCAGCTTCTCTTTGCACGCTCCCGCCGTCCCTCTCTGCTCCCTGCCTCCCTCCTCCCTGCTGCCTCCCTCTCTCTCCTCCCTGCTGCCTCCCTCTCTCCCTCTCTCCTCCTTGCCCTGTCGCAATGAATAATACTCTGGCTTGGGGACTGGAATAAAACACACGCGCTCTGAGGCAGCCGCCCGCAGCAGCAGCCGCCGCCGCTGCGCCGCCGCCGCCGCCGCCGCCTGCAAAAGCGTCTCTGACATGGAAATGAATGACAGCTTACCTGATGCCAATCTTCATCAGACTGACACCGGCGTGACAACACAGCCTATACTTCCCAGCACTGCTCGGGACGTCAGCGGCACAGGGACCCGCCCCCCC
>PVIH01011887.1:0-50211 GCA_004025045.1 Sigmodon hispidus | reverse complement strand
CCCGTGTCCTTCTTAGAGATCAACTCGTTCAAAGTTCCAAGACAGCAGTCTCTAAAGAGACTGTGATGAGGTGAAATTTTCTTTGGATCTCAAGAGAACCCCCAGAAAACAAGAATCTTCAAACTGACAAGAAACGTTCCCTCCATCACACCCCCCACACCATTCCTGCCTCGCTGGCCTCATTTTTATGATTGCATTTGAATAATTCTCATTACCTTGGCCCCAGCAAAGATACTCAGATGGTCTCAAGAGCTTTTTTTTTTTTTTTCTGCTGTAGGCTTCCTGGGGCTCTTGGTTCATCCAAGGGGTGACAGTATGATGGGATGGTACAGGGGAAGCAATAGCAAGGGGAGAGGTTTTATCAGAAGCTTATCCCTGGGCAAATGTCAGGCAAGCACTTGGAAACCACCGCTGTTTCATTCTTAAAAGTGCTTAGCCAGTCAGTGTATCCTGGGGGCTTGGGGCACAGTAAAGTTAGGGGCAGCTCTACCTCAGTTTGGGCCGGCTGGGGTGACCTAATCTGTTCCAGAAACAAAAGAAACTCTTCACCTAAGTCACTTCTACAATGGAAGAGCAAAGCAAGCTGGGTACAGTCATACAAGTTTCATTTAGTTAACAAAGATGAGTGCCCTACTAAGTGCTGAGTGTAGGCTCTGCCACCCAGGATACAGACTGGCTCTGCTCCTACATAGAGGACAAGGGAATCTCTTCTGCTGCTAGAGAGGAGCTGTTTCAGCCACAGGCAAGTGGCAATTGATCCTGTGGCAGCAGGCCTGTGTGAAGCCTAGACAAAACTCACTGACAGAAGCAAGGAAAGCTAACAGTTGGGTGTTCTGAAAAGATTTAACCTGCCCTTTGCTCCATTTCAAGTCTCTGGGTCCCTCCTCTCCTGTCTCAGACACTGGCAAATAGAGAGCTATTAGAGCCCAAGGTCAAAGGAGACTGCATCACATCCAGATGTGCTCTTTTTCTGGGTACTGGCAGCCACTCCACATTCACCTGCAATGATCATGTGGGAAAACACCGGTGGTTCACCTACAGATTCACTGCTACGGATTGAACTGAACCCTCTCATCTTCTGTAGATGCCCAAAGACTTTCACTAGGTGTATTTATCTCACCCCAACCACTGATCTGTGGCCAAAACCTATGGCTGCTGACAGCATAATCACTAGTATATATGACACATTGTATAATAAAATAATAATAATGAATCTACTTGCCCTTTTTATGTAGTACAGAACGCCAGACTCACTAACCCAGACACTGGAGGTCAGCCTGCCATAAAGTCTCAGCGGGAAGCATGCTTCATAGAAAGCCAGAGGAGCTCTTAGGCCCTGCCAGGACTTCAGGAGAAGGGGTTGCTGTCTTTTGGAGGAGGATGTGGTGAGTTGTGAGAGCCAGTAGAGTCGGAAGGAGAAGCAGGCTGTAGGTAAATACTTAGCCAATGAGCATACTTCAGACAAAAGCCACATACCACCCATTCATACTTATCAAAATCCTCATTTTCTAAAACCCAGTTCTGATGCCCAACTCATTCCTAAGACATTAGACCCATGGATATCAGCTATTGACTTGTGGCTTTTTTTCAAATAATATGATTGCCACCAATAGCCTCCTCATACTTTTACCATGCACACTGTAACTTTTAGTCAGCACAGCTTGCTTTGGCTATCCTTGTAGCTTGCAAAAGCTTAAGAAAAGGTATAATTTTTGAAAAGAAATGTTTGGTCTGTGCCCACTAGTGGTAAGGGTAGCTTCAAGGCAGAGGCCCACATTACAGCTCCCTTCCTCAAGCCACTTTTGTCCTTGTAAAGGGAGACAAACTTCATATATAAGGCAGTAAAAATACTGCCAGCCACAAAAAGACACATCCAAGATTCCAGCTAGTAAATAATTAATGAGCATTTGTCAGTATGTCAAATTCCTAGGTTCTACATCTAAATCCTGGATCTGTACAGGAAGAGAAAGAGTAGAAATTAAGTTTGTAGAATTTGTTCCAGATTTATAATGTGTAAGTTTCCATTTCTTCCCCGTCACCCATACACAAATTGTCACATAATTCAATGGCGCATTGGCATAAGCAAGCAGGTTCCTACAGATCCCATTCATCATTCACACCTGCATGCTGGAGTTCTTAAGATTTTCCAGGCCTTCTTTTCCTTACACCTGTTTTAATTTGTCGTTCAGATGAGCAGTCCACAGCAGGTAGTTCCTCTATGCTCCAGATGTGTTCAGACAATGGTCCAGCTGAATCCTGCCTGTATCATCCTATGAATTAAAATTTAGGACCTGTCTGTGTTCAACTTCCTAGGCTGCCGTAACAAGACACCACAAGCTAGATAGTTTCAACAATAGACACTTATTTCCTCGCAGTTTGGGAAGCTGAAAGTCCAGATTCAAGGGTGTTTGGCTTTCTGGGGAAGCTTTTCTTTCTGGCTGTCAGATGCCACTTCTTTTTGTGTCCTCACATGGCCTTTCCCCTGTGCATGCGACAGAAAGAGACCGCTCTACTGCCTCTTCCTTCCAGGAGGCCCCATTTCAATTGGATTCCAGCCCCAGCTTTATGACTTCATTTAACCTTAATTACCTTATTAAAGGACCCATCTCCAAATACAGTCATATTGAGAGTTAGGCCTCAACATATAAGTAGGTCAAGGAGGTAGACAAGTTGGTCCGTAACACTGCCCACTTACCAACTGTTTCCCCTCTTGGCTTAATTGTTTTTTATGAACCTTGATAGAATGTGATGGGAGACAATATCTCACTTTGTCTTAGGAACCCTAAAGCCTGGCACTGTGCCCCGTATAGAAAACATATTAAGGAAATGCTTACTGAATGCAATAGAGTGAAGTAGAATAGAATGAAACCTATTTCTCCATCATGGCTCTAGATGTAGGTGAAGGACTTCTCAAGAACCACCTGGGATTTTTTTCCCCTAAATATTCTAAAGTCTTCTATTTTCAAAAGTTGGATCAAGAGGCTAGAGAGATGGCTCAGAGGTTAAGAGCACTGAATGCTGTTCCAGAGGACCTGAATTCGATTCCCAGCAACTACACAGCATTTCACAACAATCTATAGTGGGATCTTATGCCCTCTTCTGGCATGTAGTCATACATGCAGGCAGAGCACTCTTACCTAAAAAAGTACATAAATAAATAAAAAAATATATAAAAAGGTTTTCCCTCAAAGTCACAGTGATTTTTCGTTACCTAAGAGACTTAGCCTAAAGGCTGGTTGAACTTTTCAACAAATAATAAAAGAAAATTTGCATATGTACATACACACATATTATTCAACCACAAAAGAAGGAAATGCCATTAGTCATGCATTATGGATAGACCTGAAGGACATCACATTAAGTGAAATAAACCAGCCAAAAAAAGACACACGCCAGTGTTATTATTCATATGGGGAAGCTAAAAAAAAAAGAAAAGATGTCAAAAAATTGATCTCAATAAAAAAATTGAGGTGATAAAGTGGTACACACTGGTAATATTGGAATATCACACTATAATTCATAACTATATATAGTCACTATATATCAATTGTGCATAAGAAGTATTTTTTTTTTTTTTACAAGTTGACCTAAGGGTTTAGGATATAGCTCAGTTGGTAAAGTACTTGCCTAGCATGCAGAAGGTCCTGTATTTGATTCCTGGTACCACATCAGCCAGGCTCATGCCTATAATCTTGGCTCTTAGAAAGTAGAGAATCAAAAGTTCAAGATCACCTTCAACTATACAGCAAGTTAAAGACTAGCATGAAGTATAGGAGACTCTGCCTCAAAAACTAATGAAACAACAATACCACCACAAAGCTTGCTGGGATATATAATAAAAAAAAAAAAAAGGAGGGCTCTTGCCACTATGCTACCAAGAGTGGACTTCCAATTCCTCCTCCTTCTCTTCCTCAACTTTCTTTTCTTCTTCCTCCACTTCTTTCTTCCTCTCTTCTCATCTCCCGCATCATCTACTTATTTTCTCCCCTCCCCCTGCACTGGATCACAGTGTGTGCATTACCTGCATCAGAACCTCAAGATGTCTTCATTCAAGGTTGCAGGTTCAATTCTAAAGAAAGTCGTTGGGTGCTGGAGAGATGGCTCAGTGGTTAAGAGCACTGTCTGCTCTTCCAGAGGACCCGGGTTCGATTCCCAGCACCCACATGGCAGCTAACAACTGTCTCTAGTTCCAGTTCCAGGCAAACACCAAGGCAAATAAATAAATAAAGTTTAAAAAAAAAAAAAAAGAAAAGAAAGTCGTCCTGGAAAGGGCTCTGGATTCTGTATTTTAGGAGCCACTGTGGTAAAGAGGTTATGAACAGCCCTTCCTCATACTGCTGACCACTTGGGTTCACAAAAGAACCCTGCACCCTTGCCCACCTGCATTGGCTCTAGCTACTTCTCCAGCTAAGTCCTCAAGGCCATTTCATTACCAAATTCTGTCCCTCAGACTTAGCAGAAATGTCACTTCTTTTTAACATGATCTTGGGTCTCACACCAACTTTTAGGTCACCAGGATCTGGCTCAGATCTCCAGACTGTCACAAAGTAATCGGCCATCTGGGATGTTGCTGATGCTCTCCGGGTCTTTGTTTCTGCATTTATGAAATGAGGATGGCAATAGAAGCCAACTCATGAGACCATGGGGATTAAGTAGACTCGTGAATGTAAAGAGTTTAGCACAGTCCCTGGCACATGAGAGGCTTTTCAATAAGTGGCGGCCATTAGGTGTAATAGCTCTTTACTCAGGGCTGCCACAGCACTTTGCCTGGACCTTTATTAGAGTGCTTATTTAATTGGCCTGAGGAAGAGAGACATTGTATACAAAGAACGCTGTGACAGGCCCTGAGGGCCATAACACAGATAGCGCAGGAAAAAGAAGGAAGAAGAATCTGGCTGCTGCAGCCTCCTTCCTGACCCTGGAGTCACTGGGGCTGCAGTGTTTGAGGGGCCACGGGCAAGTGAGAAAGTTCTCATACTTTCTGGAGGAAGCACAAAAAGACTCAGTGTAAAATCCAGGCCATAGTAAGTCTCCTGAAAAGTGGGGCCACTGGATTCTAATTGGGATCTGAGCCCCAGCCCAGCGTGGATTCCTCCACTCTTCTTCTTTCTTCCCTTCCCTTTCTGTTCTCCCATCCTCTTTCTCCTGGTCCTGGGAAAGCATTTGCTGATTCTGTTCGTACCTCTGAGGCAGGAAGACAAAAATTGGCCTGTGGGTACATAATAGGCAACATAATCCCCAAGCAGCACTGGCCTCCGCTTTGTGTCTACTTCTCAGTGCCTCTCCTTCTCCATCTACACTACACATATAGGCGCATGTAGCGCGCCCCCCCCACCGCTATCTCTTTCCTCCATCCCTTCATTCCTCCCTCCCGCTCAAGTGTGATTGTTTGCACCTCAGCTCCAGATGAGAGGCTCGAAGGCAGTGGTCCTTAACCTTCCTAGTGCTATGACCCTTTAATACCGTTTCTCCTGTTGCAGTGATTCCCAACCACAAAGTTCTATCATTGCTGCTTCATAATTGCCATTTGCTACTGTCATGAATCATAATGAAAGGGGGTCTTGACCCACAGGTTGAGAACTAATGCGCTACAGGTTTTGAATGACTTTTTAGAGTCTAAATGAAGTGAGGAAATCAGCCCTGTCAATTTGAAAGAATTGAAAAGAGTGAGATTGGTACAAAATATTTTGGCTCTAGGAAGAAAAAATTAGCCATTTCTGAAAAATGGTATCCCAAGAGTGTGGTCACAGAATATTGAGAATGCATAACACAGCTTTATGCTGTCCAATAAAGGTCCAGGCACTTGCTGCACCTGAGGCTTGAAACTTTGCCTATTGTTGAAATTGAGAGAGGCTGCCAGTGGAGCACACATGGTATATTTAGCAGACCTATGTTTCATTAAGAATTAGTTTAGAGTGGCTGAGAGATAGCTCAGAGGTTACGAGCATTGGCTGTTCTTCCAAAGGTCCTGAGTTTAATTCCCAACAACCACATGGTGGCTTAGATCTAGTGCCTTCTTTGGGCATGTAGACACACACACACACACACACACACACACACACACACATGCAGGCAGAACACTGTATACATAATTAATAAATAAATCTTTTAAAAATAATTTATCTATTTTACTTTACTTACATTGGTGCTTTGCCTGCATGTATGTCTGTGTGAGAGTGTCAGACCTTGACAGTTGTGAACTGCCACGTGGATGTCAGGAATTGAATCTGGGTCCTTTGGAGACCCACTTCCTAACCACTGAACCATCTATTCAGCCCCTAAATATATCTTTAAAAAAAAAATGTCTGATTTTAGAGCCAAGCATGGTGGTGAAGGAGGTGAGGAAGGAAGACAGCAAAACCTTATTTATCCTTTGTCTCGGAAACCAAAAGCTGTGTTACAGTTCAATATGAAAGTGTTTGCCTCACACCGGGAAACCTTAGGCTTGATGTCCAGGAAAACACAAACACACACACACACACACACCCCACAAGTTACTCTAGAGCTGGGTGGCTCAGTGGCAGCATGTTTGCCTGGCATGAGTGAGGTCCTGAGTGCAATCCCAGGTGGTGTAATACTTTAAATACACCAAGTTTAGTGGGGAAAATCTGCTTCTTTTACTTTTGAAATATAGCTATTAGGGACTTAAAATTACCATGTTTTTGAAGGCATTTATTGGAGTTGTTGTTTTGTTCTATTGTCAGATATGTTTCTATTCGGAAGTCATTTATCGACGTAACGTGTCACGCTGGATCAATAGCTCTTCACTCTCTATTGCTTCCTCAAGCCCTACCTGACTGTAGCATTGCCCCAAACACTCCTCCATTCTGTCCTGAAGTACCCAACACCTTCATCACCATCCTCGGTGTCGCCCTGCTGTCAGCACGTCTCCTTAGCCCTATCTATCTTCATTCTTATCATCCTCATTTTCGTAGGACCACCCTGCTCCCTGCCTCTAGGGATGAACTCTGCTACAGCTGTTGCCTCTGATGCTGCTTCCCACCATAAATCCTGAGCTGGGCATTGTGCGTGGTGGGCTTCAACCTTGTTCTGGCAGCCAGAACCTACAGCTACTAGACTATAGGGTGGTGAGAAGCTACCAATAGCTCTGGGAAGGGTGCAAGCCACATTTCCCACGGGGGCTGGGTCTGTCTCTTGTGCTGTAAATGAAGATCTACAAGGAGTGTCCAAATGTAGGAGCAAGGTAGTCACAGCGTTGGGATCAGGGTTCACTTAGCAAGGAAGAACAAAGCAATGTGACAGTTAGTGCCCATTGACTATTTCTCAGCTCCAATTCCCAAAATGCTCACCACCTCTCCACAGCACCCTAGCGAGCCTGCTACTTTCCAGATATGAACTCAGAAGCCATATTAGAGGATCGCCATTCTATTGCTTGTATTCCTTTTGTTCTTATGAGCGCATTCCTTGAGTGATTCACTCATTTAGCCCATACATATGAGCAGCCCCTACAGAACTTAGCAACTCCTTGGTTTCCATTGAGTGACCAGAATGGCCAAGCAGGTGATAGACTCTGGGACCACAGAAAGGCCAAACTTTGTCTTCCTGTCACACTTATATGTCCCAGGCAAGACTGAGGCCTAGTGAGAAAGGCAAAAGGAGAATTTCAAATCAGTTTGCATTCTTAACCCAAATCAGAATTTGTTCTCATGCCCCACCCATCTGGGAGAGTTTGCAAAGGTACTGTGTCATGCTTGCCTGGATTGTCTCTAACTTGGTTGGACTTCTCATGCTTTATCATTATTGGCTACTGTCACTTGGCAGTGGCAATGCTCATACCCAAAACAAAATTCATCCCTTCCCTGGCTCAAAGCCAAATAGACCTAGAACATCTTAAGAAAAAGGACTAAGTATTTCTTTCTTATCTTCCCTTTTCTTTCCCATTTTTCAGCATTTAGCAATAATCTCAGCCTGTATAAATTGATGAGCAAATGCTAATGGCTTGACCTGTTGTGAGTGTGGACACCTATCTGTCTACCTAGGCGTCCTACACTAGTATTTATGGCAGGAGTGCCTCTGTGTGCAAGCTTCAGAGTAAGAATGCAGACATGGCTATGTGACTGCATTCTCCAGCTAGTATGGTCATGGGAGCTTAGCCACACATCAGCCCAGTCTGGCAATTTCCAGACATCTCTCATGATAATTTCCTGCCAAATCTTTGGAGTTACAATGAAGAAAGTAGATAATTTGAACTGTTTTTCTCTGCATATGGGATGGATTATAATCCCAATTTGACAAAGGCTCTTAATGACTCATTAGCCACTCTTGGCTTCACCTTGGACCAGCCAGTTTCCCAGAACTGTGGGCAGCTGGCACCAAAAAGGTGGTGCTCCAGTCATTACATGTTTCCACATCAGCATCCTTAAAACAAAAGACACAGTGAAGTCTCAAATGTGCAGCAGCCCTGGAATTCCCTTTACCTTGGCTCCTGACTTTGAATACAGGCTCTAATTTCCTGATAACCAAAATTCCTGGACTCTACGAGAAGATACAATAATTTACAGAGTCTCCTCTGCACAGGTAATAGAACTGTGGTCCCCATCCCCACAGCAATGTTTTCTAAGATTTTCTTAAACCCAAAGTATGTGTCGTCCTGGTAGATGTGGCAATTTCAAGTTATAGACCCCATTCTGTTTCAGCCCACCAGGGCTTCAAAAAAAAAAAAAAAAAAAGACGGAGGTTGAAGGTGCCCATTCCTTAGCTTCTTGGGAAAGCAGCACTTCCTATAATTCTGGACTTAGATGATAAGGCCGCCACAAAAGCCAAAGCCACGGTTTCCTTCAGGTCACCTACTGGAGACCTTAAGAACTATCCCCTTGAGTCCTGCAGAAGATGGGGAGGAAGGACTACAGGAGCCAAAAGGGTCAAGGTCACCAGGAGAACACAGCCCACAGAATCAACTAAGCAGGGCTCATGTGGACTCACAAAGACAGAAGCAGCAATCATGGGGCCTGCATGGGTCTGCACTAGGTCCTCTGCATATATGTTGTGGTTGCTTAGCTTTGGATGTTCGTGGGACTCCTAACAGTGGGAGTGTCTGTGAGTCTTTTGCCTGCTCTTGGGATCCTTTTCTTTCTGCTAGGTTGCCTCATCCAGCCTTGATATGAGAGTCTGTGACTAGACTTAAAGCATCTTTTTATATTGACTCATGCTGATATCCCTAGGAGGCTTGCTCTTTTCTGAAGGGAAACAGAGAAACAGTGGATCTGGAGGAGAGAGGAGGTGGTACTAGGGACTGGAAGGAGTAGAAGATGTGTTGAATGAGAGGAATGCATTTTTCAAAAAAAATTAAAAAGGGTTCTGCCCTTCTTGAATACCTGAAATGTTATGTGGATTCATATGGGCATGTGGGCAGTTTCAAACTCACATATATGATGTACTCATATTTGGCCATGGAGAATACTTAGACATGGTAAAAAAAAAAATACACATTCAGTCAAACTAATACATGGACATGCACAGCATCACATAAACACGCACAGTCTCAGGGATAATACTGACATACAGTCATGATGATGCACAAAAACAAAGGCAAACACACACAGATAGTACATAGACACTTGGATAAGATACAGTTGTAATGACATATAAAAAATATATGCAAAAAGATATTCTCAGTCATATAGACACATATATGATCAACCACAGAATCCTAAATATACCTGGTCAGATACATGCAATCCTATTGCCCCACAGTCTTTTTTTTTTAAGATTTATTTATTTATTATGTATACAGTATACAGAAGAGGGTACCAGATGTCATCATAGATGGTTGTGAGCCACCATGTGGTTTCTGGGAATCAAATTCAGGACCTCTGGGAGAATAGTCGGTGCTCTTAACCTCTGAGCCATCTCTCCAGCCCCGCCCCACAGTCTTATAAACACAACCACACAGACTGCCAAAGATACACAGTCACAAAGCCAATCACGAGTAGTACATGATCACATGGGTACACAAACACATAATCACATGGACACACAGATGCCTAGTTACATAGCTCCACAGCCACATGGCCACAAGGACACAAACATGAGATCACACACAGATATACAAATCACATAGATAAACAGTCACATTCCCACAGATGTAGGATGATGGAACCTGTTAGGACCTCTCTGACAAGGTTTGACCTTGATGTCAGGGTGGGAGGGGAGGAGGAAGAGAGCTCATTAGTGGGTGAGTGAGCAGCTGTCTTTGCTACGTGTCTACTATGTGACATTTTGGTGCTGGGTGCTCTGGTGTCATGATGCAAAATCAGGAGGGGTGAGTTGGTGGTGACCCTACGTAGCTGGACCAGTGCTATGGAATTTTGAATTGAAATAGTCTGAGGGGTGGGGAGTGTGCCTTCCTGAGTCAGAACCATCCTCTTTACTGGAATCCCATTCCTGCCCCACCCTGTCCTAAGCTCTCTATCTCACATCACAGGGTAAGCTTGGGTGGGACGACAATCCTCCCTGTATGTTCCTGTCTATTCTAACATTTGATACATGTTTTAGACCCCTGAGTCTGTCTTCTCTGCTACCACCTTTCCATTCTGGTGAGTCCAGGGATTCCTGGATGGGAGAGAAATGGACAGTCCCGAAAGCCAACTGGGACAGACAGAGATTTATAAGTCAGAACCAACTGAATCTCCACTCTGTCCACAACTCCACAAGAGAAATGGAAGGCAAGAGGCCATAAAGCTGGCTGTGGGTCACACTGCTTCATCTTGAGCAGGAGCCAAAGACACAAGATGTAAGGTTTTGAGGGGACAAACTCTTTTAAGAGGTCAGGTAAGCTCGTGAAGGTCTGTGTGCTTGGGTACTGAGAAGGAGGGGCTGACTTCATTTTCAAGAGGTCAGTAGATGAACCCAGGCACCTCTTATCTCTGGGCCCCCATTTCAGTAACACAAGTAGACAGACTCATGCTCCAAACAGCAGCAATGGTTGCCAAATCTGTCTCTAGTGAGGAGGGAGAATCTTACCACAGAGCACTAACCAATTTTTTCTTTCTCTGAAATACACGCAGTCAAGTTGGGGGAAGTAGCTAGTGTTGGGCAGGCTCTAGCTATCAAGCCATTATCAGGAAAAAGCAAAGCTCATTTATGCAAACGTTAACTGAGCATCTTCTATATATTCAACACTATGCGGGTGCTAGGAGCATGGGCATGGGGCTAAATAGAGTACAGTCATGTGACCCTGATCTCGAGGTACTCAAAGTCTGATGGGAAACACATCATAGTCTGATGGGAACAGATGCAGCAATCAACAGTTTGAGCAACTATCCCCACCCACATTTCCTTGGTGAGCCTTAGAAACCATGGTAGGTCCCTGCATTGATTACTCTACTTTCTTTTCTCTCTTTGCCAGACTGGGAGCTCCATAAAGAGAGAAAGGAAAGAGAAGCTGTTTTTGTACTGGTGATATGCAGTCTTCAGGCAGTTGGTATTCAGTCATTCATTTCTATCACAGTTCACACATTCAAAGACAGAGGCTGGGGGAGGTGTTGTTCTTCTTACCCAAGACGAACATGGAGAATGTGGGGGAACTGAGACTCAACCTCAGTCAGTATGGCTCTCAAATTTATCTTGTCCCCACACACTGACTAGGGTCACAGTAACATGCCTTCAGTGCCTGAATCCATGACTGACACAGAAGCTGCTACATCGTGGGAAAAGGGGGCTCAGAACAGTGTCAGCTTCAAGGAACAGGGAAAGCTTAGAAAAAGACTAAGGAGCAAACGGACCCTGTCTAAATAGCAAGAGGTGGTTCCGGCTGGATGGGCAAGTCAAGAAACAAAAGGCTCAGAAACATGACATGGCACTGTGGACCTTACACAAGACCTTGCCTGCCACTCCCAACCTAGGAAACAGGCACAAGGGCCTCTGTTGGGATAGGGTGGGATGGTTTGGTATTGTGGCATAACTTTCTTCTCTGGGTCTAGAATGATCATTTCTGTGAGGGTAGGAATCAGTCTGCTTCTCTAAGGAGTATAATTCCAGCATCTAGAGAAAATGTCTGATTCTGTAATAAACAAAGAGAAGCAGAGCAGGGAAGGAGTGTTCTGTACATCTCTGCCTTCTTGTGAGGCTGGTAGAATCACATAAAACTGGAAACCCTTCCTGCTTGTGAGAAAAACCAAAGACCCAACAGGCACTAAGGTGAGGCCAAAGGAGGCGAGATCCCCTAGCCCATGTGCAGTTAGGTATGAGCCAGCTTTGCCTGGAGGCCTGCTTAGCTGCCCCTACCCCCCATGTCTAACTAAGACACCTGTTCAGGCAGCAGGGCAAACAGCAGACCCTGGCCCTAGTCTGAAGCATGTGCTAAAGGTACAGAAAGTCCTTCTATGGCATCCTGAAGACACTAATTTTTTTTAACATGAAGAAAAGGAGCCTGCCTATACAGGAATTGAGGGTTGTCATGGATGCTGTGAGATCAAAGACGATGCCCTGTTTTTTCAGCACCTTACATGGCCATGTGCCCATTACCCCAGAGAAGCCAGAGGTAATTAATCAAGGGCAGCAAGACAGATGGGGAACACCTTGAATTCAAGAGACTTTCCTGAAAGAAGGAAGAGGTGTGGCAACCCACGTAGCAGAGAGGAGCCACTAGCTTGGGGACTGCAGGGCTAAGCCCTTTGGGGTGCCACGCACTTCAGGTATGCACATAGGAATCTAGCTAGACATGAGCATTAGTGAAAATTTGATGAAAGAGTCTACTCACTCTGAATGGCAGCCAGTCTTCTCTGTTCCCCAAGAGACAGTCGTATTTCCTTCGGATCACGTGAAGAGGAGCAATATTGTACTTGGGAATGGCAGCTTCCAACTAGAAGACGAGAAGGGATGAGCATGCCCAGAGACAAGTCCTGGTGTGCTCCAGAGAAAGGCTTGACCACTTGATCTCCTAATGTTTCCAGAATCAAATCAGTTTACCGTGTTTCTTTCTTAGAATTTATTTATTTATTTTTGGCTTGGGTTTGAACCCAAGCCTTTGGCCTTTGCACATGCTAGACACCTGCTTTCCCACTGAGTCATGTTCATCCTCCAGTGTTTCCATATCAGATGTATGAGCAAACAGCCCCGAGCACCATATGTTTTATTAAACACCTCAAATATGGAAAAGGGAAACTGAAATAAACAGAAAAATCGAGTTCTGGGGCAATGGCCATTCCAAAGAGTAAAAGATAAGCTACAAAGAACAAAGCACTTCAAAAACATGCTATTTTTACAAAAAAACAAAAAAACCAAAAATACCAAACTTGTAAACATAAGCCACAAAGAAATTTTGATAGAAAATTAATTTTTAATCTCAGAAAGTCTCTGAGGCTTCAATCATCAGTGCCAAAACTGAAGATAAATTTTTAAGAATTAAAATTATTATATAGCTAAATTTATTTTTCAAAAATGATACATAGGACTGGCAAGAGGGTTCAGCTGGTAAAACTGCACCATACCCATGCCCTCACTCATATGCAAAATAAATAAATATAAAGGTTTTTTTAAATATATAAATTTTAGATGATAAACTTGAGGAAATCTTTCCAAGAATGAAATACAAAGAAAAAGAGATGGGTAGGGATAAAATATTTTGATTATCTCAGGAAAAAGAATGACTGAAGCAAATGCCCACAACCATTATCATCTTTATAACATAAGAGATTTTTAAAAAGCTTCTAAAATTTTCTAAAAAGAAAAAAAAAACAGGTAAAAGAAACAAGTGTAAGAACAACATCAAAGTTTTTTGTTTTTCTTTTTTTTAAAAAAGAGAAAAAAAAAAAACCAACATCAGAAGTTAAAAGACAGTCCTGGAATATCATCTCAGTTCTGAAAGAAAATGTTTTTAATCTAAAATTCTATATTTCAATAAATTATCAGCCAGGTTTCAAAGGGATGTAGAGATATTTGTAAATTTTCAATGGCTCAAGAAACTCACCTCTGAGGCAACTTTTCTTAGGAAGTTATGGGGAGGAACGTAAAGTTAGATGGTAGCCCAGTGTGAAATACATGGCATTATGGTAAAAAGGTACCTGACACAAGAAGGCAGGAAAGGAAGCATCCAAAAGACAGGAAACTGAAACCTCTCGATCACAGTTGAGTCCTAGAGTGGCCCAGGCATGAGTATGGAGAAAGCAGGAGGTTCCTACAAGGGTAGCTGTAGGACAAAGGGTAGATTCAGTGCACTTGAATACATGGAAAATAGTTATTGTCAGGTAAGAAGCAGGACCATTTATGTATTTTAAAGACTATGTATTATTTATTAAAAGTATGTTTAGATGGAGGAGAGATGGTTCAGAGGTTAAGAGCACTAACTGCTCTTCCAGAGGACCTGGATTCAATTCCTAGCACCCACATGGCAGCTCACAACTGTCTGTAACTCTAGGATCCAACACCTTCACACAGACATATACATGGGCAAGACATCAATAAGATAAAAATAAATAAATTTAAGTATGTTTAGAAACTATGTCAATAAAAGAGGAAGTAATAATCAACTCTAGGAAAAACCAAGACTTATATAAAAACAAAAGATCCATTATTTCAGTGTACTACTTGATTCCAGCAGTAAATAAGATTTATTTAGAAATTAATATGTGAACACATTAACTGAACAAAAAGAAAATTATGTTAGAGAGACAAGAGGTGGAGAAGTCCAGAAAAAGAGTCAGAAAAGAGGACTATAGAACTGAATCTTCATCTACTATGTCAGAAAGACTATGTACAATTTCTAAAACTGGTTAAATCAAGATGCAGGAATATGATTATATTAGAAATGTAGTTTACCACATTAGGCAGCCACTCACAACCTCCTTGAACCCCAGCTTTAGGAAATCTGGTGTCTCTTTTGGTCTCTGTAGGTACCTACACACACACATATACATGAATAAATAAAATGAAAACAAATCTTAAAAGAAATATAGGGCCTGGAGAGATGGCTCAGAGGCTATGAGCACTAACTACTCTTCCAGAGGATCTGGGTTCAATTCTCAGCACCCACAAGGCAGTTCACAACTATTTATAACTCCAGTTGGTGAGGATCTGACACCCTAACACAGACATATGTGCAGGCAAAACACCAATGTACATAAAATAATAATAAATAAGTCATTAAAAAGCATGTAAAAATAAGTATAGTATATTTACATAAATATATACATATGAATAACAGAAATGAGCCGTGTTGATGTGACTATCTTTGGAAGATAAAGAGTCAAGTAAAAGAACCACTTTCCAAACTCTGTATTTATAGTCTCTGATATAAATCAAACTTTTTTTCAAAACTGATATGCCTCATACACAATCTACCTAGCTTTTCAAGTTACAGAATTAGATGGTGATTTAATATCAGATCCTACCTGTAATAAATAATGTACATTTACTTGACCTTCTGGGGGACCTGACTCAGACTGGGCCATGGAGATGGCTCAGTGGGTAAAGGTGCTTGCCACACAATCCTGACAACTCCCATAAAGGTGGGTTTATGTTGGTTTGAATGTAATTGATCCCCACAGCTTTATAGGGAGTGATTTTATTAGGAGGAATAGCCTCATTGGAGGATGTGTGTCTCAGTTCACTTCCTGCTGTCTGTGGATCAAGATGTAGAATTCTCAGTTCCTTCTTCAGCACCCTATCTGCCTGTGTGCTGCCATGCTTTCTCACCATGACAATAATGGACTAGACCTCTGAAACTTAAGCCATATCCAGTTAAATGTTTTCCTTTATAAGAGTTGCCATGGTCATGGTGTCTCTTCACAACAATAGAACTCTAAGACAGAAGTTGGTACCAGGAGTGGGGTATTGTTGTGATAGGCCTGACCATGATCTTGGACTTTGGATTAGGAAAGCAGTAGAATGTTTTAAGCTCTGCGTAACGTGCCATACTTGTAGGAGCATGGAAGATGGTGGTGCTGAGGGTGGTTTGAATGATGGGGACCTGGCTTAAGAGGTTTCAGAGGAAAAGAATTTTAGTATGTATCCTAGAGACTGTTCTTATAATATTTTGGCCAAGAATGTAGCTGCTTTTGTGCCCTTGGCCAAAAAGTCTGCCTAAGGCTGAAGTGAAGAGTTTTGGATTAATTCCACTGGCAGAGGAAATCTCAAATTAGACTCATACTGACTCTGTCATGTGCACACAGTCTCTTTCTAATGCCTGTTGATCCAGATGAGGGACATTCAGCTCCTCTCTACACCATTTCTGCCTGCTGCCTGTCATGCTCTCCCACCATGCTGGTAATGGACTAAATCTCTGAACTGTTAGACAATCTTAATTAATGTTTCCCTTTATAAGAGTTGTGGTGGTCATGGTGTCTCTTTACAGCCATAAATCCCCAAGTAAGACAAAAATAGAAAATTGAATCTACAAAATTATCTTCTGAGCTCTACATGCACGTGCACACTCACACAATAACAATAGTAATGACAGACAAAACCAAAGGAAAAAATTTAAAGATTAAGAAGCTTGATTTTAAATCAGGCATGGTGGTTCACACCTATAATTCCAACACTTAGAAGACTGAGATAGAAGGGTAGTGAGTTCAAAGCCAGCCTAGGCTCTACAAGACCCTGTCTTAAAAAAACGTAAAGGAAGAGTGTATTGGGAACATAACTCAGTGGTCAAATACTTGCACAGTGTTTTAGGTTTGATTTCCAGGAGTACAGAGAAAGACAAGGTGGAGGAAGAAGATGAGGTGGCAGAGGAGGAGGAAGAAGAAAAGAAGGAGGAGGAAGCTGTAGCTGCTGCCACACCATGTGATTTCATTCCCCTTTGTGGGCATTCCAGGCAATTCTCAAACTATTCAAACAATTATGTTAAGATGGTTGGTTTTAATGTCAACTTGCCACAAATTAGAATCACCTGAGAAGGGCCTTCAGGTGATAAATTGTACTGTTTGCCTTACCTGATGTGGTGAGACCCACCTCAAGCAAGATAACCTTGATCTGTTATCAAGCATGAGTAATCATCTGATAACAGCCAAGACAGAAGGTCATGGCAGAAACGAGAAGGGTGCCTCTTTTGATGACGTGGCTTTCCTTTTGCTGGTGAGTTGATTTACCCTGTTACTGCTGCTGCCACCAGGGTTTGCTGCTATCAGAACTAGGGTTTCCATCTTTGACTGAGGACCAATGGCTCTCCAAGAATCTACCAGGTTTTCAGAGCCAGGTTAGGACTACTGAAGCATCTACCTTCAGGGACTGAACAACTGCTGGGATCTCAGCCTCTCTGGTATTAGACAATTAGTTACTATTTTAATAGAGCTGTTTTTATAAATTATATATGTGTGTGTGTTCTTAAACATATATATATATATACACATACACACACATACATACACACACACACATATAGTCGTGAATGTGCCTGAGAAAATAAACATTCCAATCCCCCTACTTGGTGAACTTCTATCCAACCCTGAATGCTCAACCATCACCCCCTTTTGAAGGCCCTCCCAGATGCCTCCTCAGTTTGGTCTGATCTTGTCCTGCACCCATGTTTCAGCTATCCATGAACCATCTCTCTAACTGCTTTTTGACCCTTCTTGTAGCCATCAGCTCATGAAAGTTATGCTATAGGCTAAAAAGCCACAAACGTTCAGTGGCCTGCCTCAAGCTGCTTAGTGCTCTTTCTGCTTTACGCAATCATGCCTTTCCATTGTGGGAACTTGCTGGAAAGCTGGTCCTACTCTGGACATGCCCCCCTCTCCTGAGAAAGAACAGAGAAAATGGAGGCAGAACCATGAGATGTTCCTGAAGGCATCTAACCAGAAGTGACACAACATTGCTCCTGTGATTTCACTGGCTAAAGCGAGTCCACAAAATGATGGCTATTTATATTTATACCCACAGATTAGTGCAGTGGGCAGCAGTAGGTGCTTGCCCTAAATGGGATATCTATATCAACCTCACCCTCGAGGCTTGATCTTTGCTGGTGGGAAGGCGGAGATGAGAAGGAATGCTATTACATGGTATAGCCATTCACTGATGAATTCACTGCAGCTCCGGTTACCTGCACATGATCAAACCAACAAGATCAGTCAATATTCTAGCAAGTACCAGTAATGGGTAATTTTTAAAAAATGGAGATGTGAAGATGGGAGGGAGTTATGTTGGGAAATTGGAAGGGAACATGGTCAATGTAGACATGTATGAAATTATCAAAGAGTGGGGCTGGAGAGATGGCTCAGCGGTTAAGAGCACCATGTGCTCTTCCAGAGGACACGGGTTTGATTCCCAGTACCCACATGGCAGCTTACAACTGTCTGTAGTTCCAGTTCCAGGCAAACACCAAGGCAAATAATTAAATAAATAAAAAAGTTTTAAAAAAAAGAAATTATCAAAGAGTAATTATAAGATTAAAATATCTAACATAGATGAAGGAGGCTCATGAGGTCTGTCCTTAGCTGACTGTACTACTGGTAGCTGATGGCTACTAAGGAGGGGAAGTTGTTTTCTTTGGCTGTGTGGTCACTGGTAGGCAGCCTGTGCTGCAATGGATGGCTCCACACCTATGCACATCTGACAGTAGGAACTGGGCTCAGTGAATTATAAAGAAACAAGGAGAAGAAAAGTTGGAAGAGAAACATGTTGGGGGTGGTCTGGAAAGAGGAGTTGAAGAAGTTCGGGGTTGGATATGATCAAAATACCCTGTGTATTTGTTGTGGGAACTTGCTCCACCAATGACCTTGGAGTATTTGGCCCAATAGGCCTGGGTTTTTTGTCTGAGTATGTGACTACTTAAAACTGAGGTGGTGAGAGAGCAGATGGCTGGTTCCATGCTCCCCTGGGCAGGATGGGGGACAACAGGCTGCTGTTTACTTTGTTCTGTATCCATGACTGTATTTCTCCCCACTTTATATCTTAATCAACCCTTGATACCCTTTAACAGACTGTTAGGAATTTCATGTAAGCTATACATGTATAAAATTCTCAAAAAGTTAATAAAATTATTATTGAATAATACACAGAGAGGGGAGGGAGGAAGGGAGAGAGATTAAAGGTTGAGGAACAGTGAGATATCTCAGTGAGTACTTGATACCAAGGCTAATGATCCAAGGTTGATCCCTGGGACACACATAGTCAAAAGAGAGAACTAACAGGCACAAGTTGTTTTATGCCCTCTACAGACTGCCCAGGCTTCCCTACCAAGTGACTTAATAAGTAAATAGATCAATGCAATTTAAAATAAAGTGAAGAATTATTGAGAAAGGTACCGGACAGGGACCTTTGGCCTCCACAGGTGCATGAGCATGGGTATGCACCTATGCAGACTCAAAGGAGCATTCCACACAAGTACACAAAGAAGTTCAAGGCCATTCTCAGCTACATAGCAAGGCCAGTGTGTGATACATAAGATCCTGGAGAGATGAGGGGGATAGGACCTACCTACTTCAGAGGGCATCAGCATTGAGCTCACAGCATAAGGAAAATCACCAAGCACCAATGAGGACACCAGAGTGCAAAGTGCCAGGTTAGCCTCTGGAGCCATCCCTTCTCTCTGAGTACAACCCAAATGAGTGTGAAAACATTTGTAAGGAGTAAGTCCTACTATCTATCCTACAGCACTCTATGGGGAAAACTATAATTCACAATGAGATATATAATCTATCTAACTTTTGGTTTTACCTGTATACATGTATGTATGTATGCATGTGTTCACATGTACATGCAGGTGAATACCCTCAGAGGCCAGAAGACAGTGTCAGATCCACTGGAGCTAGACTTATAGACAGTTGTCAACCCTCTAATGTAAGTGCTAGAAAGGGAACTCTGAGGTCCTCGGTCAGTGAATGTTTATCCTTAATCACTGAGTCATCTCTCTATCCCCAAACTCTTATATTGTGAATGATTTAAGAGAGGAGTTAAAGGCTCTAAGCATAAGGCAACAGTAAAAAAGAAATGTAAATCAGCCAGATTTGATCAGTGCATATTGTATACACATACTGAGATGTCATACTGAACCTCATAAATATGTACAATTATTATGTGTTAATCAAAAAATTAAAAATCTTTAAGGAGATGGAAATGTTTGTTAGACTGATTTGATCATCCCACACTGTATACATGTATTAAATTATCACACTGCACTCCATAAATTTGTATTACAATTAAAATAATAATTAGTGTGTGTTTGTGTGTGTGTTATGCACTTGTTCATGTGGGTATGTGAAGAGCAGAAGTCAATATCCAATTCCCTCAATCACTCTTCATATTTTTATTATTATTGTTGTTGTTGTTGTTATTATTTTAAAGGAAGGGTCTCAGCCCCAGTGGCTCAGAATGACCAGCTCAGCTACCACCCAGGCCCACAGCCACATCCTAACATTTACTCCATCTAGGACCTTTGAGAACTCATGAAGGGACTAACTAACCTATGGAACAATACCTGTAGAATTTTCAAGATATCTCAGAGGAGTTTCAGTGAGGATCCAGCGATGAGGGTGCACCAGAAACCAGAGGCCTTGAACCAGACAGTGACTCATTGCAATGAACATTTGCTAGTAAAGCTGAATGGACAACAGGGTATATACTGTGTGACACACTGCAGCTCCAATGCCACCAGACAAATGAAGAGGTATTGGAGAGGCAGGAAAGGAAGAAAATAGAAGGGTTTTTGTTTTTGTTGTTTGTTAGCTTGCTTGCTTTGTCTTGTTTTGTTTTAATTTAAATTTTTTTTTTTTTTTTGGTTGGGGGAGGATGCTTTGGGAGTGAGTGAAGGGTGTGGAGAGACAGAGGTGAACAGGATTGGGGTTCATGATGTGAAACTCCCAAGGAAATTTTCAGATAGATAGATAGATAGATAGATAGATAGATAGATAGATAGGAATAGATTAGGGCAGGGTCTCTCACTGAACCTGGAGCTCATTGACTGAATGGGGCTGGATGGCCAATGAACTTCAAGCATCTTTCTTTGTTGCCACTACCCCTTTGGTTATAAACACACATGCATGCCTTTATGTGGGGCTGGGGATCCAAACTTAGGTTCTCATGTTTGCATAACAGGTATTTTACTGACTGAGCCATCTCCCCAGCCAATAATAATGTTTATTTATTTATTATTCTTATTATTTTTAAGTAGAATCTTACTATGTAGCCCCAGCTGGCCTGGAACTTGGTTTGCAGACCAAGTTGGCCTTCAACCCAAAGAAATCCTCCTGCCTCTTCCTCCCAACTGCTGAGATTAAAGGTGTGTGCCATCATAACCAGCAAATAGTTACTTTTAAAGCCAGGGCATGAACTCCATGATTTCTTGAGTCCTTTCCGGCTCTAACCTCTCAGGAGTTATGACAGGACTCCCTAGTCTGGAGTCATTAGTACTGATTTGCCCGTCAGTCAGCTTCTCTTAGACAGAGCATCCAGGCCTATGACTTGGGAGAAAAATCAGTTTTTATAGTCATGTCACGTGCTAAATGAATGTCTAGAGAGTAAAATCCACCCATGTCAGTAAAATAAAGTGAAACTATTTCAAACACGACTAAGTTCTCAACCAAAACTGTTAAATGGCAAATGCATTTTCAAATGAGCCATTTCTGTTTTAAATACATTATTCCAGTCACAGGGAATCTGCAGTTACACAAAAGCTACTTGTCACATGACATGCAGAAGGTTGATGACATGTCTGAATGCATTAACCCGGAGTTCAGGTTCACAGCCTTCCATAGAGCTCCAGCATCCTGCCTATTCAGAGTGAGACATTTGTTTTAGGAAGATCTCTTGTTCATACTTTGGGGGACTGGCAATATCTCTCCAGATCAATGCACATTTGTTTGTCCCCACACTTTTGTATCTGTACCTGGGCTTTAGTTTTTAGAGCTTGGGTGGGGGTTGGCTAAACCAAAAAGGGTTGAGAAATCACGTGGCAAATGGGCCAATGTACTCAGAGAATGCTGGGTGCTGAGCCCTGTGTCCTCATTTCCAGAAGGCAAATACTGAGGTAATCCTGTGTGGTTAGAGAAACCTGTGCTCTTAATTTCCACCCCTGAGTCATGGACACCTGGTGCAGTGTCCATTCCTTTGAATGACGGCTGGGGCACAAGCTCAGTGCTTCTATGTTGCATTCTTTACATAAGCTACTCTGTATCTGCTGTAGCATCTCTAGAAAGCTGTGTTTCTATCTCCCCTTTGAATGACGGCTGGGGCACAAGCTCAGTGTTTCTATGTTGCATTCTTTACATAAGCTACTCTGTATCTGCTGTAGCATCTCTAGAAAGCTGTGTTTCTATCTCCTCCACTTTAGTGAGGAGACAATTGCAGAGTAGTTAATTGACCTGCCCAAGGTCACAGATTAAGTAACAGAAGCTGGCTTTGAACCCAACCAAGCAGTCTGGCCCCAGAGTGGTGACTCTAACCATCCCCTGTCCACTGTGCTGTCTGAGGAGCAGCATGCTCCCTGCTCGTTTGTGACTTGGGTTTGTTCCCGAATACCCACCACTCCCTTGTGGTTAAAGACCTTTCCTACCCTCTACTCACACCAGCCTGGCGTCCATCCTCTAAATGTGGGTGCCTCAAACAAGATCAATGTGGCGTTGGCACACTAAGAAGGCTGAATTTCCACTGTCTACCTCTATCCAGGTTCTGAGTGGATGCCATCCTACCTGGTGAGGCAGGGGAGGGCTGTAAGAAAAGGGGTGCCTACTCTAGGGACAACAGGGTCTTGCTTCTCATGATCACTCCATCCCTAGGCAAGGCTCTTTCCCGTAAAGAGCCGTCAATACTGCCCCCATCCCACATCCCCACCCTTTCCTGCATCTCTGTCTATAACTGCTATTGATTACAGCTGAGCAGGGAAGCAAATGCCAAAATACATCTATCAGCCACCGAGGTGGCAAAAAGACTTATTAAGACCACTGCTGCGCCTTCTGCTTCCCTGCATGCCCCAGCTTCCTCTGCCCAGGGGACATTTCTTTTGGAAGGCCTCCAAGAACTTTGCAGACATGATCTGACGGCTAGTGGAATTTCCTCTATTTGGGGAAAATTTAAACCCAGAGAAGGCGCAAGAATAAGTCCCACAGTTAGAAGATAAAAACCAGGTGTGTGAAAATGTGTGCTGTGTCTGTGTGGTGTGTGTATGGAAATGTGTACTATGTCTGTGAGGGTGTGTATATGGAAATGAGCAAGGACTTGTTTGTTTGAAGAAAAACCGTAGGACTTAGTCACATCTCAAAAACATTTGGTAATTATCGCTGAAATTTTTACAAATCAATTCCTTCTGGTCGCCTAATGTCCTTCACTAAGTGGCTTAATTGTAAAATTTCACTTTCTAATTGGGTTCATTTTAATGCAGAAAGAGGTAGATTTGCATAAGCAAATGACAAACAGTTAACAAAACCCATTAAAAGAGAAACAAGGTTCTGAAGAGCCACACACCTGGGTTGTCGGCATGGACTCAAAACCTGTGCAGAGTCCCAGCTCAGGCTGTCCCCACATCCCTGACCCCGACTAAGGCAAGGAGTTAAAGGATTGCTGGGCCAAGAAATATTTCAACAAGGCAAAGTGGGCAAAAACAAGGAAGGATTTTGGCTTGCTAATGAAAACCCAGAGAAAGTGTCTTTGCAAGGAAACTCAGTGGGGTTTAAAGAGCCATCAGTCTTAGCTCTTAGCCCCAGCCATCAAGAAGTGCCAAGCCTCAGTTTCCTTTGCTATAAGGTAAGGAAGCTAAACTAGATCAGACCCAAACAGCTGTTTCAAAACTCTGAGCACCACTATTCATTCTTTCACCCACAGTCTGTCCTCTTTACTGAGCCCCCAGGATGAGGAAATCACATGGCATCAGAGTGACATCACATGGTGATGGCGTCAGAGTGAGATGTAAATTCTGGGACATCCATGCATAAGCGATAACAGAGCCCTTCCCTCATAGAACCTGTTTTCTGCTGGGGTGCTATGGTCTGAAGTGCACCCCTATGCTTGATCTTTAAGGTGTCTATTGATGGAGACAGGACAAGGAGATTATAAGGGTGGAACTCTGATCCAAAAAGACTGGCGTATTTATAAGAATTAAAAGTGATGAACTGGGTTGGCATAGTGATGAATGACTAATCCCAGCACCCAGGAGGCAGAGGCAAACAGATCTCTGTGAGTTCAAGACCAGTTTAGTCTACATAGTGAGTTCCAGGATAGCCAGAGCTACATAATGAAAGCTAACCCTTTCTTAGAAGAAAACACACACACACCAAACAAACAAAGAAAAACAAAAAAGATGGCCATTTTTTCTCTCTGCTCTTGTAAAAATAGCCAAAGAAAGTAGTCATCTACAGGCCAGAAAAAAGGGGACTTGGCAGAAACTAACCGGACACTTTAATTTTGGACTTCAACCTTCAGGACTATTCACATATTAACTTCCGTTGTTGGGGTTTTGCTGGGTGGAAGAGGGGAATGGTATTGTGTTTTGGGACCACAGCTTAGGGGCACTGTGCAGGCTTCATGGGTCCTGCTATCTGAAGGACCTGGAGGACTCACAGATGAGGAGCGAGAATACCTGATTGGTTGCCTGCACAGCAAAGATGCAGGGTAGGAGCTTTGCATTCATTGGGGAGCACTGAGCACATTTTTCTCAGGGTCAGAGGAAGAGGTGCCAGAATAAAAAAAAATGGGGTGGGGGCTACTAACAAACATGTCCCTGAAGATCTCCAAGACCAGCAAGCTGCTAGAACTTTGGAGGCTTGGGATCCATCCCATGATGCTTCTGAATCTGCTAAACAAATGCCAAGGTGGATTCTGCAGGTGGAGGGAGCCAGACAGCTGCTCTTGCCCCCTTGTTGGCAAGCATACATGTCCCTCATGGGCAGGCTTTGCTTGTTCATACAAAGGCTTTCTTCTTACCTTTCAGCACATCTTCTAGGACAGCCTTTCCTTCAGGTTCATGCCTTCAATTTGACAAAAACCCCCTTGTTTTTATTAATAACTTCTAGCGTTTATTGCGTTAGTTAATGCCAACCAAGCATGAGGTGTTGTTTTAGGGGCTTTATGTGAATTAGATCTTTTAATCCTCACATCAACATTATGAAGTAGATTCTATTAACTCCAGTTTATGGGTGAGGAACCTGAAGCAGCAGAGATTAAGTCACCTGCTCAGTGCAATTGACAGAGAAGCCAGGATTAAAACCCTGGGTAGTCTGACTTGATATCCATATGCTCTGTAGTAAGAAAAGAAAGGGAGGGAGGGGAGGAAGGGAGACAGAGAAAAACTGAGGCTGAGACTGGTCCTTGGCTAGGTTCCCCTGGCTAGCTTGGGTGCTGTAGCCAGGATGAGAACTGTGATCTTTCTGATCCCAGAATCTGGCCTCCTACCCACTTGGAAGTGCTGCCTCTTGAGGGACTGGTGAAGAAGCAGATGGCTTTGATAGCTACTCAGGAAGGGGATTAGATAGGCCTGTCATGAGGTAGTTGAAGAATAAAGGAAATCAAGGAGGGCAGCCAAGCAGACTGCGCAGCCAAGTATCCATCATCTTGTACCATTTACTCCTTACACATCCATCCCTCCACTCATTCATCAAAAGCTTGTTCTGAGCCTACTGGGACTCAGGCATGGGGTTGAGAAAAGCAAGCAGAAGGAAACAAATAAATGCTAGGAATGACCATGACATTCACCAGCCTTCTAGATGGTAGAGTTGATAAATAAATAAACAGAACAAATTATTACAGTGTGATTACATCTACAAATCGATATGCATCTCTTCATCTACCAATAAGGTTTTATAAGGAAAATGGCTTATCCCTGCCTGCAGAAATTACCAGGGTCATTACTCTAAAGATGGTGCCAATTGAGCCAGGCACAAAGAATGATGGGAGCATCCTAGTAGAGTAGGTGAGGACCTCAGAGCTTTCCAGAAAGAACGTGATGGGAGTTTGCATTCCTGGACCACAGAGCCATAGCATTAGAACTACGTGTCAGCACTAAAAGAAGACTGACAACAGATGAGAAAATTGAGCAGGGCCAGGCATAGGATGCTCCAGGAAGTATCACGTCTCAAGGCCACATACATGCTAGCCTTGTTGCAACCTCAGCTCTTTGGCTTACCCCGCTAGCTGATATTCTACAGCCAATAGTGTAAGAATCACTACAACTTCCATACCAGTCTCTGGCCTTTGTGAGTACCGATGTGGAAAACAATGCAGAAAGAATAGAAAAGAGTAATAGGAGAAGTCATGTAGCATGTCATGGTCTCTTGATGGTACACATGGAAAAGATAATTCTAAATCTCCATGACTACTTCCCTCCAACCCACTTCCTAGTCACAAGTCTTAAGTTTAGAAATAAAGATTGCGGAGCTGGAGAGATGGCTCAGCGGTTAAGAGCACCCTCTGCTCTTCCAGAGGACCCGGGTTCGATTCCCAGCACCCACATGGCAGCTAACAACTGTCTGTAGTTCCAGTTCCAGGCAAACACCAAGGCAAATAAATAAATAAATAAATAAATAAAGTTTTAAAAAAAAAAAAAGAAATAAAGATTGCTTCCACAGTGACCTTCCGTATTCTTTGTTGCCTGCTTTACCAATTCCACACGTTTTAAACATCTATTTCATCTGCAGATTCTTTTTCCAGCTGATGTGGGATTAAGCCCTGCAAAGTTCCCCTCAAAGATCAAAGGATTGCAGTTCTACCACCAGCCAGCAGGGGACAGTCATGCTTCGATTCTCTGTCCTGCCTAGCCAGCCCCAACCCCCAGCCCAGTCACAACTCCTTAGAGATGCAAATTGAGAGGCAGCCTTCCTAACCAGAGAGGGCTGCTAATTCTCTGACGAGTATGCAGATTTCCATCTTGCCTTTGCCTGGGTTTATTTGTTTTACTTTGCAATAAATTTAATACAGACTCCCTGAAGCAGAGAGGCAGATGGACTATAAACTCTGCATTTTGAACAGCCTTACTTACTAGGTTAGTGTGGGTTTTGATCCCTGCTTAAATTATATCTATGAAATTTGACATGGATTTGGGTCTGGGGTTTGCTGGCTTGTCGGGACTCCGGAGCTGTTCTTAGGGAATTTACAAGGATGGATTTGATTATTGGGGCTTTAATTTCTCACAGAGGCTAACGAGAAAGCTGAGGAGACTGGCTAGGGTGCAACAGAAAGATGGAGAAGCGAGAGAGTTGGGTTTCCATGGGCCCCCAGTGATGACGTTATCTGTATTATTTTCATATGCCTCTTGCAAGGTCCAAAGCCAGACATCATGGACCTGTGTGGAATCCTTCTGCCTTCCACGAGGGAGTCGAACTCACGGGGAACTCGGAGCCTAAGGGAAGGAAACTCAGATACACAGAAGGGGTGGATACCACTCAATACTAAAAAGAACAGTACAAATTAAGTTCATCATAGTGCGAACTGGACCCAGGCGATACAGCAAAAGGAGAAAAATGCTGCAGCCTTCTCCAGTGAGCACACTTGCCCCACACCAGAGTGCGCTCACTGCCTTCTCCAGTCTATTTCCTCTCACAGGTCACTGAAGAAAGACAGTGGCAGGAACCAGGAACTGTACCCTCTAAACCCTTGGCTAAGCTTCACGGATTCCTTTTTTGTCCAAATATTTGAGCAACGTATTTAAGCTCTCCCAGCTCCAGTTTCTGTCCCCACAACTGAAATTACATGAGCAAGGAAGGTAACTTTGATAAGGGTGCACAGGACTGTTAAACGTGTGTCACGGGCAGACGCCATAATGTGTAGTCACCACCTTGAGAACAAGCAGGCCTCAGTCAGACAGCACTGTGAGTGGAATTTCCAGGCCCTGTCAGTGAAGCGGATATCACCCAGGTGAGTTGGCTTCAATGCTCTAGCAAGGTGTCATGGGCAGCTGTGTTTCTACGCTTACCTGTTTGCACAACCTGCCTGACAGCCAGAGGGAGAGGGTGGTCATCTGGGAAGCTTCTAGAAGCATCTCATTCCAGGGATTGCGCCACAGATCTTGGATCGATGTGGTTGAAGAAAATAGTGCTATAGGCTGGGACACTTCCCCACCCCAAAACACAGAGCTCAGGCCGAGTCCCAGCCGAGGGGGGTAAGGAAGGACCCCTGGCTCCTGCTCTATCCTGTGTTTGTATCTCTTTCAGGCCAGAGGCAACAGGGAAGAGAGGGCCCCAAGAGAAACACATTTGAAGAGTAAAGGGCGAAGAGAAGCAAAGATTTGGGAGTAGCCTGAGAAAGGAGGTGATGAGGACAGGGGAAGGGACGGTGACATGTTGACACTTATTAAACTTTGGAGAGAATCAGCCACTAGAAGGGACGGGAGAGAAAGGAAATAGGAAAGCTTCACATAAAGGAGGGGGTGGGTGGGCACCCAGGATGGGGAGGCTGAGATAAAATGGAAATGAGGAGCTTGGTCACCATGGAGAAAGGAGCTGGAAGCTTTGGCAGCAGTTTGTCTGCTAGCAGGAAAGGCGGGGATCAAAGAAGCTGCAGTGTGGCTATGCACACAACCGGGTTGGAAAATGACTAGATGAATTCAGCCCAGAGCCAGGGGCCGGGGGAGGGGAGGAATAGCCGGTTGAATTCCTACTAAAACAATTGTTCTCCCTAGACTCTGGGCTGCTGCGGCCCCTATAAGGCATGAAAACTGAAACTCTTCATTCTGATGATTTTGTTCAATTAAATTTGGTGGCTCTACCCCACCAATGGCACAATAATCTTGGGTTTGGGGAACCCAGGTCCTGCAGCAGAGAGATGAGGGAGGGGATGGCAGCTGAGGCGGAGAGAAAAGTCAAAAGCCACAGCCAGGATAACAAAACCAGGTGTCTGGTTTTCACAGGCCCTGATGGGGAGAGGAAAGTGGCCATGGGGTAGAGCCTTCAGGGTCAAGTGAGTGAGCACATGTGTTCTCTACAGCTGTGGCAAAGCCATAGCACCCCTGCTTACCTCTATCAGGTGTCTCCCTAGTCCTCTGGGAAGAGGAGAATGAAAACAGGGTCTCCCCTGTAGAGCCCAGGCTGGTCTTGAACCTGTGCTTGTCTGTGTCCGGCTTTCAGATTGCTGGGACTCCAGACATGTGCCACCACAGCTGACTCTAGATCTTTAAAGAACCCACATTAGCTCTCTTCCAGCTCACTCCTTTCTTAGAGGCAAGGAGCACTGAGAGACCTGCTCTCCCCTCTGGACCATGCTCCAGGTACCCAGGATGGATAAGGGATGGCCATTTAGTTAAGAGCAAAATACATACATGCAGGGAAACACAATGCGTATAAAATAAAAATAATTTTTTTTAATAAAAACAAAAGTGTAATGAGTAGGGCAAGGAGTCATGATGCCCCAGCGTGGCTTACAGACATTAGGACCAAGAGCCAAGAGGTTCCTTGGAAGGCAAGGCAATGAATGCTCCAGACAGGAAGTGAAAGGGCGGGGGGGGGGGGGGGGGGGGGGGGGGGGGGGGGGGGGGGGGGGGGGGGGGGTGTTCTGAGCCTGTAGCAGCTCGGAAGGAGTAAAGTACAACTCAGGGCAGTGAGCATGGTGGAGGACAGTGGGGAGGAACAGGCGCATAGTTTATCTTCTGCAATATTAGGAATGCAGTATTTTAAGAGCTCATTTATTGTACAAAATTCACATCTGGTTGCCTAGCCTCCATTTACCAGGCACCTCTATCCCTAGGTTTAAGACCTAAGATGCCTTGACTACCTTAGGATCAGACTGATAATTCCCAGCTAGAGATGGGATTTGTAAAAATGATGTTACTTTTAAAAGTTCTGTGCACTCATGAAGAGTGTGACCAAGTTCATTTCTGCCAGTGACTTTAGAGAAGGCAGAATCTCCATAGGATCAGAGCAACGTCTCCAGAGGAAAAAACACATTCCTCACTAGGAGCCACCTAGCCACTGAAATGCCAGGGGGCTAAGGTCTAAACCGATAAAGAATTTCTTCCCCGGGAGGCCATCTTGCTTCAGTCCTTCATGATGATGGGGGTGGGGAGACAGAAAGAAAGCAGGGAAGAATAATACATGGTTTTCTCAAGTACAGTAGAACCCTTTATCATAGGAAAAAGTTCCAAGACCCCCTCCCCCCTTTCATGTCACTCTTGTGCATGTGGGCCAATTTAAATAAAATAAGGGCTACTTGAAGATAAATACTGAGATGTAGCCGCAGTCCTGATAACCAACCGATGCTGCGATATGTCAAGAGGGCATCTATGCAGCCAGGATGTACTGGACACAGGGACTTAAGGAGGACATGAGATTTCATCACACTGCTCAGAGCACTGCAAAATCCAAAACACACAAGTCCATTACCTCGGAGCTGTGCAGTTGATATTTTCAGACTGCTACTGATCTTGAGTAACCAAAACCATGAAAAGCAAGAGCATGGACAGGACCTGCATGCTTCCAGGAAACTGCCATTCCCCCTCATCTAAAACTCCGGGACTGCTACCGAGGCTCTTCAAATTGCTTTCAGAATCCAGCCTCTAAAATGCTACATTGCGGGAAGAAAGTAAATACATACATACATACATACATAAATCAATAATCATCCTACATTAATTCTAACTCAGTTATAAGCAGGAAAATAAAAAGCAATGATTGCCGGATGAAAACAGTCAGAAAACAGGACTTTTTAATCTAGGAAACTTTTACAGTGTTATGACAAACAATAGAAAATAAAATAAAATTAAAACAATAAAAAAAAAGAATACCCAGCAGTGTCCTGTTAAATAATTGGATGAGATTCATCAGGGTAGCAACTGGCGCTGAGCGTTTTTTAATTTTCTCCCTGCTGGATATTCTCTTCTCACAGTATCAACAAATAGATTAACTGCTTGTCAGAGATGAGGCCCTCACAGAGCAAAATTGAATTCTTTAGTATTTATTTTCCCTTTATGTCCTCTCCTCAAAGAGAAGCATCTGATTGTTCTCCCCCTTCTCCTGACAGGACCTCATGCTGTCACATTATAGCCCAGACTAGCTCAGAACTCACTCTATATAGCCCAGGCTGGCTTCGGACTCACGGCAATCCTCCTGCCTCAGCCTCCTGAGTTATAGGATGTGTGATATGAATCATCATGCTTGGCTGAGCACTTTAAAAAAAAAGAATTTAGAAATGGTTCGTTCTGCTACCAAGGACTGCTTCATTGTATCATTTGAGTAGTGTACTCCATAATACCTTAGTTCCTCACTGTCTTTCCATTGAAGGCAATGAACTTCAAAAAAGCAAGAGACAGAGGCAGACTTGGTACTTGTGTTGTGTATTTGCGGCAAGTAAAGACTAAAAGTGCCATGGTGCTTTGAACAAACATGAATTTTGCAGAAGTTCATATAGGAACAGTAGAGGTTACAGAAACAAGGCACACTATGTAGTGGTGCATAACCCCGACAGACCACGTGTTGTCCATAGTGATGACTTAATTTTAAAAGAACATTATAATTCAAATATCACCCATAAGTTGATTAATAATTTATTTTTTGAGACAAGGTCTTATGTATACTAGGCTGGCTTCAGTCTACCTCTTGGGTGCTGGGAATACAAACATGCACCACCATGTCCGACTTCTATAGTGCTGGGACTTGAACCCAGAGTTTTGTGCATGCTAGACCAGAACTCAACTAACCTGACTATATTCCCAGTCCCATGTCTTTTTATTAATGTTAGAATTTTGTCAAGTTTTTAGTTATTTTTTAAAAGCTATAATCATTTGGGAAGTTACACAGTTTCTTTGAACTTCTAAGTTATATAGTGATGTAAATGCTATAGGTCAATACTAGATGTCTAGGAGAATGTTTTTCCTCATTATAAAATGGGCTGTGACTGGGGTCACAGTGGTGAAGTACTTATGTAATGTGCTTATAGCCCCGGATTCTACGCTTAGGGACCTGAACAATAATCGACTTTGAAAAAAAAAAGATAGGATGAAAGCATTTGAACTAGAAAATCCACATGTTTGGAGGTCTGACCCCTATTGGCAGCCTGCACAAACCCGTGACTCAGCTTGAAGTCCATGAAGGCATAGGTGTGCCTTCTGTCTCTTGAAGACCTGCTAAAGACACAATATGATGAGGAGTTAAATTTAATAAAAAATATGGAACAAGTATGCAAAAATTTGAATGTTTTCATAGCTTTTTTTGTTGTTTGGATTATTGTTTGTTTTTTCTTTGAGACAAGATTTCTCTGTGTAGTCCTGAATATCCTAGATTTCACTCTATAAACCAGGCTGGCCTCAAAAACAGGTTCTTTTGTCTCTGCCTCCAAAGTGCTGGGATCAAAGGAGTGTACCACCATCGCCTCGCAGAAAATTTTATTATTTATTTATTTGTTTGTTTTTGTTTTTTTGAGATAGGGTTTCTCTGTGAAATAACCCCAGATATCCTGGAACTTGCTCTGTAGACCAGGCTGCCTCAAACTCACAGAGATCTACCTGCCTCTCAATCTCCAGTGCTGGGACTAAAAGAGTGTACCACCACACCCAGCTAAACACTAGTCACTTCATTAGAGGTGGGTTGTTCTTGCCTTTGCCTTCTCAAAGTCACTGAGATCAAAGAACGGCCACTTTCGTTCTGGCAAAACATGGAGACTTGATTGTAGCAAAGAAGGAAAGAAAATAGTAAGAAGTGAATATAGCCCACTGCCCTGGCTCAGTGGTCTATCACCCCCTATACTCCCTGGGGGTGGGGGCAATGTACCCTGTAGCTCTGCCCAGGCCCAGCTCTGCCCAGGCCCAGCTCTCTGTTCTTTGTTCTTAGCTCCCAAGATCCCCTTCTCATTAAGTCTGGGAAGTGAGACAGAAACAGAATCACTTAATGGTGTCTGGGAAAGACAGTTGTCAGTTTTTCTGCCCTGGCCCCGGCCCAACTTTCCAATCAACAGAATTGCACTCAAGGTTGGACCCACCTAAGTGAAGCTAGGGCAGGTCCAGTTCAATCAGACGTTTCAGGGGCTGAGTTCTCGGCAGCGCAGAGGAAACAGAAGTACAAGAGACAGGCTGTGGACTGGTGCTGAGTAAGCAGTTTTTGAAAATAATACTAAATATAAATCAGTGGAGGTTTTTTTCCCATGTTAAGGTTCAAACTCAGGACCTTGTACATCACTAAAAAAGTAGTCTACCACTGAACTACACCCCCAGATCACAGCAGCAACTTCAGAGCAGTTATTTGGCACCAAAAGGCCAGGGACTGCTCAGATACTGTATTCCTTTAGCACACTTTACCCCCCACCCCATCATACTTGATATCAATCTAACTCATCAAAAAATTAATAATAAAATATGAACCATTTTTAAAAGTAAAAGACAAGCTTTAAAGCTATTGTAAAATAGGATCCCATTTACATTAGCAATAAAGTAAAATAAACCATAAAAAGATACTGGGGACTCGACAACTTGTGTGTAAGATGTTTTTTAGAGAAAGTTACGAATCCCTGTTAAAGGGCATAACCTGGATAGAAGGGTGGGTGATTCTGTCACACTTTTGTAAGGGATGACTTCCTTACACTAACAGTAAGTTGTATTTATTGAAGTCAAAATCCCAGCAGACTTGGAGGTGGAGGCGAAGGCCCAGAGGCCCAGAAAGACCCTAAAGTTCACCAGGAAGGATAAAGATGCACTAATGCTAAAATGGTTTAAAAATGGAAGAGCCCAAACAAGGAAGACATGGCATCAGTCCCTGAGGGACATCACAAAGGACAAAGTCCTAACCCAGTATAGCACTGGTACAGGACAGAGAAGCATGCTGGGGACACTGGGAGCATGAGTCCAGGAGCAAATGGAAAAGGTAATTGAAAACCTAGCACATGTACATCTGGCATCATACATCAAAAGTATAAAATATGAACTATTTCATAAATGCTGAAATAAGTTTGGATCGCCATCTCATTTCCAAATAGGAAAATAAACTATAGAGACTCGGTCCTAAACCCTAAAGGTAAAACTATGGATTAGTTAATAGAAAACACATGATCACATATTGTGACCTTGAGATGGGGGAAAAAATTAAAACAAAATTCAAAAGCAAAACCACAAAGAGGAAGATGAGTGGATTTTTACATCCAAATTAAAGATTTCTGTTCAGTGAAGGACTCCACGAGCAGAGTCAGCAGATGGGTAATGCCTGGGAAAGACATTAGCAACCAGAAATTGCTCGGGGAATCCCAACATGTCAGTTAGAAAGACCGGAATCAATAGAAAAATGAGCAAATTATAAATAGGTAGTTCATAGAAAGAGAAACTGTGGCTAACAAGCATTTGAAGTAATGCCTAATTCCAGGAATAAAATAATACCAAACAAAGATGCTACTTTATATCTAATAAATTAACAAAACAAAAAGCTTGATGTTGTCAAGAACTGGTTAAGAATGTGGGGAACAAGCAACAGCTAATGAGTATAGAAACTGAACATCCAATGTGAGGAACAATCTGGTAGAACCTGTGAAATGAAGATGGCATATGGCCTGTGACCCAGCATTGCCAGATAACTGCACTCTGGAGAAATCCTCACAAAAGAGTATTCATCACGTGCTAATGATGGTGGCAAAGAACTAGCAGCAGCCTGAGAGTCTACTAGGGGGGCACAATGGGATGGTGGCCTGCAGGGTTGTCACAGTTCTACGCTGAGCACTTTCACAGGTAACTTATGAAAGATGGCCTAGCAGGGCATGCGTTACAGCAGATATGACAGAGTTAGACAGCCCCTTCTTTTGGGGTCAGACCCACCCAACTCTCCAGCTTCAGGGCATATTTACGACAAGGCTCACACTGTCTCTCAGGAAACTTGCCCTGACAAGTGACAGGGGACTGCCTCACTGAAAGTTATGCCCCTCCTAGGGGAAGGCCAGTGGATGGTGACAGATTGATGCTCTGACACTTTTGCTTCTGTTTGGGAAACTCTGAAGTGTCCTGAGTGTGTGTGTGAGAGAGCTGTGTTCAGTTCTTAGCTGACTCACTTTCTACCCATCCTAACTTCTTGTCTTCCTTCCCGTGTGTCACCTTGTGGACAAACCTGTCTGGTACACCCATTGCAGAATTTGTTTCTGGAAATTTCTGCCTAAGAAATACATTAAGTAATCAAGAATGAGAGACATTGTGAGGGAAACAAAGGTAAAAATATCAGTTTAGGAAATTATCAACATTGAAGATGACATACCCTCAAAAAGAAGTATGATTGCCTCAGCTACCCAAAACTAGAATAAAGAACATATGAAACATGTAACATCTTTGGGTGACAAGGTGTGTGATGCAGCCCCATTTCATCTTCTGCCTGGAGGAAAGTGATGATCGAGAAATGAACTCCCAAAAAGTAGAGCAAGTCATGAGCAAGGACTCATGGATTTTTCTCTTTGTAAACAGGAACATCCTCAAGAACCAAATTGTAGAGCAGTCGTCATCCAAGTCTGCAAAGAGGTAAAAGAGATGGAAACATCCTGTCCAGCATGAGGAGATAAAGTAAGAGATGTGTGTGTGTGTGTGTGTGTGTGTGTGTGAGAGAGAGAGAGAGAGAGAGAGAGAGAGAGAGAGAGAGAGAGAACAAGTCACTGCCTCAGGCAGTGAACAATCAAGATTCATCAAATGACACACAGAAACAAGAGACCTTATGGCACTTGAGGGAGCCTGTCCTTACACTTAGGAGCATCCCTGTTTGCCTCTGAGCTGGATTCTGCATGAAGCTGGACGTCTTCCCCTCTCTAGCCTCCCCTCCTCCCCATTTCTTCCCAATATTCACCATCTTGGGAAATTCTTCAGCAATACAAAAGGGTTTACTTCCACATCCCATTGGCCCAGCCTATCACATCTCTATCCCCCACCTCATCTCCAGAGCCTTCTGTCTTCCTTGAAGTCTCTGTGGGTGTCTGGGTTAATACCACATACCTGGAAACTGAAATGGAGGAGGCTAAGGGGAGAGCAACAGTCTACAAGCTCTGTGATTGATCGGCTAGCCAGAGTAGGCAGTTCCTAGTATCCTCTTTCCCTGTAGACAGAGGATTGTGCTCAAATGAACACAAGTAAAGGATGTCTTTCTTTCCTCATGTTTTGGGTAAAAATTGTACTGTTTTCCTGCTCTCCAGATCCTAACAAGTAGAAAACAGCCTTTGATCCTTAGGAACTTACAGTTGTTGTGAAGGGAAGCCCTTGCAGACAAAAATTGATGACACAAATTGTATGATCAGTGTAAGAAAGCTTACTTCACAGGGAACAGCCAATGGGATTTGCAGGACCAGCTAGCTTTTGAGAAGCATTGCAATTGGTAGAATTTGTTGTTATGTTTAAAATTAATTTTAATGTATTTGAAAAACAAACTGAATAATATGAATATAAAAGACCATTAATAGCTCTTTGGCTTTAAAAACAATAGTAACCAAGCAGTGGCAGAGTGTAGCACCCAGTGCTACCTGTGAGTCAGGCCCAAATCTGGAGATAAAATGACACAGATGCTTGGGCCATTTGTGTAAGGAGAATGCCATTTATTTGAGACTCCATCTCAGACTTATACACGGGGCAGAGCACAATGGAAATTCTACAAGTATCTAGAAAATTACTGACTTGAAGTAAACAGCTCAAACTTTCTCTTCTAACCCCCACAGGCAGGAAGCTAGAAATTACTGGACATGGGTGTGGAGCACGGAATGCAGCTAGCAATCCACAGGCCTTTTCCTTCAAGACTCAAAGTGCATGGGAAGGTCAAAGCAGGGGCCTACAGTGGAACATGCCTTTAATCCCAGCAGTACTAAGAAGTCAGAGAAAGACAGGCCTCTGTGAGTTCGAGGCTAGCCTGGTTTACAAAACAGCCTGGGCTGTTACACAGAGAAACCCTGTCTTAAAAAACAAACAAACAACAAAAACCCCTCAATAGTACAAAGTAAGGTACATTCTCTTTTATTTCCCTTAAGAAGTTGGTGTATTCAGAGGAATTTTTTTTTCATTATTTGGGGGTAGATGAGATGGGAACTTGCTGTGCAGCCAAGGTATCTTCTATCTTACAACCCTCTTGCCTTGGTTTCCAGAGTGCTCTGTTAAGTCTATTCTAATGCTAGTTTTATATGGAAATGGAAAGATTTCTAACTGAGTTATGCCATGATAGCAATGTTTCATAAAAAGAAATCTGGCAGGCATGTATAGCTTGGATCACCCCCCCACCCCCAGCCTAGAGACCAGATCTTGTTCAATCCTTTTAAGGTCATCTAGTCACTCAGACCAATCACTAAATACACACACACACACACACACACACACACACACACACACCACAATAATGACACTGTAATCAGCTCCCTAGAGCATCATTTTAAAATACTAACAGGTGATAATTAATAAAAACTGAGAGAAAATTCTAACGTGAAAGACAAACCTTAAACTGATAGAATTTTGAGGAAACAGACAATTCAAAAAATAAACAACTTCAAAACTAGAATGAATAGCTTCAGTTTTGAGAGGATCAAGAAATGACATGATGTATTCCCTGCCCCCAAAGAAGAGAATGATATGTAAAGAAACAGAGAAGAAGAAGGAGGAAGAGGAAGAGGACGAAGATGAGGAGAAGGAGGAGAGGAAGGAGAAGAAGAAGAAAAAGAAGAAAAGGTAGAAGAAATTTTTCATATGAAAATAAAATATTAAAGAGAAGAGTCAGTTGGAAACAACTTGAGACATTTTCCCAAGAAACAAAACAACAAAAGAAAATCAATTTTAAAAAATATAAGCAAAGGGGGTAACATTTGAGAGTAAATCTGCCCAGCAGTCCTAAATTCAACTGAGAAGGATTTCAGAAAGAACAGAGAGAATCGTTTGGAAAAGTGAGCAAAGATACCACGTGTATACTAACATCTTCTTAGCAAAAGGCCACAATAGGCCTGAAGAGATAGCTCAGTGGATGTGCTGGTTTAAATAAGAATGGTTTACACTGGCTCATGTATTTGAATGCTTAGTCACCAGAGAGTAGAACTGTTTGGGAAGGATTAGGAGGTGTGGCTTTGAGGTTTCAGAAGCCCATGCCAGGCTCAGTATCTTCTCTGTATGTCCTTATGAGGATCAAGTTGTAAAGCTCTCAGCCACTGTTGCAGTGCTATGCCTGTCTGCTTCCTGCTGTGACGTTATAAACTAGCCCCCCCGTTAACTGTTTTCTTTTTAAAAGGTTGCCTTTGTCATGGTGTCTTGTCATAGTAATGGAACAATGACTAAAACAAGTAGAAAGTGCCTGTCGTACAAACATGAGGAACCAAGTTCAAATCCTCAGAATCTATGTAAAAGTCTGGCAGTCATGGTTGCTACCTGCAATCCATGGAATCCCAGCACTTGGTGGGGCAAACCAGAGGATCCCTAGGGCAAGCTGGCTAGCTAGATGGGGTGGAGCATTCCAGCTGTTAAACATCTTGCTTCGATAAAAAAAAAAAAAGTGGAAAGGGATCAAGGAAGATACTCAACATAACTTTGGCCTCCATATACATGTTCGCATCCACCCACCTATATGCATGTACCCCCCCTCATTAAATGATGCATACACACATGCACATACACTATATTTGCATACTGTAAAAAAAAAAAAAGAAGTCACAGTGCCCCAGCACTGAACATCTATTTGGTGTTAGCACGATAAATGAAAAGTGACACTAAGGAATGCCACTGCACATTCTCAGACAGCCAGGGATAAAAAGAAAATTCTAAGCATGGGTGCATTATTTATAATAGTCAACATGTGGAAACAAGCCAGATATCCATCAACTTATTAATGGATAAGCAAACATGGTCTCTTTGAATAATGGAACGTCATTCAGCCTTAACAAGGTACATGCAATGACATAAGTGAATCTTGAAACATTACACTAAGTGAAGGAAGCCAGTCACAAAAGACCACATGTTTACAGCCTTGTTCCCATGAAACTTTCAGTGTAGACAGATCCATAGGGGCAGGGTAGATATTTCATGGTTGTTTGGTGCTGAGAAGGGGTTGGTCTTGAGGGAAAATGGAGATTGATTGTTTGGTATGAGGTAGGTCTTTTTACAGGATGGTGAAGTGTTCTAAGATTGGTTATGATAATCATACAATTTAGTAAATATACTAAAAAATCCCTTGGATATTTTATATAGGCAGCATGTGCAGTCTCTGAATTATATTTCAATAAGGTAGATATTGAAGAAAGAGAAAGTGTCAGGAGTAAGAGGGGGGAAATGTCTTAAAAACTTAAGAGGAAAATGTTACATGCAAAGGACTAAGAAACTAATGACAAGTCAGGTATGGTGGTACACACATTTAGTCCACAGAGGCAGGCAGAGTTTTGAGTTCTAGGCCAGCCTAGTCTAAAAGTAAGTTCCAGGACAGCCAGGGCTACACAGAGAGAAACACTGTCTTAAACACACACACACACACACACACACACACACACACACACACACACACACACACACACACACGGTAAAAGGCTAGGGACTATAGCCTATAGCTCAGGGGTAGAGTATGCACTTAACATGCACCCAGGTCCTGGGTTCAATTCTCAGCAATGTGCCAATATCACAAAGGCATTGGATTTCTTAAAATATTGGTCAAGATATAAAAATAATGATGGAACAAAAATTTTTAAAATATGAGGTAAAATGACCTTTAAGTAATATTTCTATATCTTGACAAATTTTATGAGTCAAGTTATAAAGTTCAACTAATCATTTTCAAAAGTGCAAGAACTAAAAAATATTTATCTCTCATAAATCATAGACTTGCTTCACAAAATAATACACACACACACACATGCTGTAGGGGGAGCAGGAAAAGGAACGGGGAGATGGGGAGACTGAGGGCCCAGGAAGAGAGAGGCTCCATTCCCAAATGCTGGCACTCAGATGACTGGCTTGATTGTAGGGGGAAGACAGGCAGAGCTTCAGGCCGAACTAAACTGATGAGGAGCTGATAAGATCCCCCAAAACCAGGACCCAAGTGGAGACTCCCCGGCTCTCCTAGAAATTTTAGAGCAGACAGGGATGGGTACATATAAAACCAAGGAAAATTTAAAAGCGCAAATATTAACTTTTTAAAAAGCCATATATCCACGTCTGTGTGTGATGAATATTAGATTTAAGTTATTATTCCCCAGAGGAGAACAAGCAGTAATACTGTCAAAGACTAGAGAGGGTTCAAGCATTGGAACTATAATGTTGCTAAGAAAACAGCTGAATTTAAATTAACTTTGAAAACTAATGAGGGCCAGGCACAGGAGTGCACACCTTTAATTCCAGCCCTCTGGAGGCAAATCTCTGAGTTCATGGCCAGCTTGGCCTACATAACAAATTCCAGGCCAATCAGAACTACACAGTGAAAAAACAAAGTAATGGAGGAGGCCTGAGTTAGGACAGCGGCTGTAGGGATGAAAATAAAGGAAATAAGAAGAACTATTTGTAAGACACTGTGAGAAAGTCAGGTTTGGGGTCTATGCAGGCAGCAGGAGAATTGGAAGCAGAAAACACTCCAAACAGCCAAGGAATGAAATTGGTCCGGCTTCATGTCTAAGTGTGCATAGTGAAGGTACTCCGGAAAGGCATCACAGATGGAAGCTGTGTGCTTGAAGGACCGGACTGCAGTGAGGGGGTTAGGGTGGGGTGGGGGTGTCCCTGCCACCCATCCCTGTCTCCTGTAAATTCTGGAGGTTCTGTACTCTGACAGCAGCTGACTGAGAGTATTTGAAATGGGAGACGTCCCAACACGTAGGAAGGCCTCAGACATTATTCACATCGGTCCTTCCAACTCTCTGCCAATCAAAGGGAGGCCCAGAGAAATTAAAATCCGACATCAGAGGCAGATCAACAGCACCTGGAGCGAGGGAATGTAAAGAAGTGGAGGCAGCGGATGCAGCTCAGCTGGCCTAGTGTGCAGGAAAATATGGATCCATTCCCAGCACTGCATAAACGGCATGTCACCCAAGCCCTTGAGGTGGTGGCATCCTCCATTTGCAAAGCCAGCTTGAGATGCATGAGGCCTGTCCAAAAAAAAAAAACCAAAAAAACAAAACTCAGAAGTTCAAGAAGGATCATTGGTTTGGCAAAAGTAAGTATAATGAAAGAGCAGGGCGGGAAAGCCTGAATGCATAGTGTCAAATACTAAGGGAAGAATGGCTCTGCCTGACTCTGCCTTGCACACAGTAAGGGCTCACAAGTGTTAGTGAGTATTGACATTCATTTTTTCCTAGAAGCATGCTGGTGAAACAAATTTTTTAAAAGGCCAGTAGCTTAGTGGGAGTAACTCAAGCATTAATCAGTGTTAAGAAATAAAACAGTAGACCCTATGTGTAGTCATAAGTAAAGGCCTTGGCAAAGAGATAAGAGAAACTCAGCGCCAGTGTGACAGCGAGGGGTAGGGCAGTACAGCTGGACTTTAAACAAGGTACTGCAGTGACTAGTCTAGGAGGCAAGTCCAGACTGAAGGGGCAGGAAGGACAGTCGATGCCTAGTTGAGCCTCACTTTCTTCCTATCCCAGTGCTGGGAATTGAACCAAAATACTGTAGAAGAGCAGTGTCTTAGTTACTTTTCTATTACTGTGGACAATGCACCATGACAAAGTCAACTTATGAAAGAAGACATTTACTTTGAGGTCCACAGTTCCAGAAGGTAGTAGAGTCCATGAGCATCCTGCCTGGGAGCGTGGCAGCAGGCAAGCGGGCATGATGCTGGAGCAGCAGCTGAGACTTCACATATCAAGACTACAAAGATGCATCAGGGGAGGGGGCAGCTAACTGGAAATGGCATGGGCTTTTAAACCTTAAAGCTTGCTCCCAGTGACAATCCTTCCTAAAGAGTTCCAGTTAGGAACCAAACATTCAAACAACCAGATGTAACCAATATTTTTAACTGCTGGGCCATCTACCCAGCCCCTCAAGATGAATTTTGATTAACAAAAAGGAAGTCTTTTAAAAACCAAAGTTTTTGAGTCTTGTGTAGCCCAGAGTGGCCTCAAATGTGACATGTAGTGGAGGAATGCCCTTAAACTTCTGCTTATATCATCCAAATGATAACATCATCTCAAGTGCCACCACCAGTTTCAGATTCTCTCTTCCTGAAGAACACAGAACAAAGCAGTTGCCTACAGGATGTTGCTATCTGAAGTTGGACAAGTATAGAATGGTGATCTTTACCCTCTACATTCAATAAATAATTATGGTTATAATGCTGCTGTCCCAAATCACTACAGATTTCTAGTGATAGGTACCAAAATTTCTGCCAAACAACTAACTACATAGAGGCGGCCCCCACGACAAAGAAGTATCCTGCTTAAAATATTAATAGTGGCAAGATTGAGGATTCCTGCTTTGCGATGATTTCTAGGAGAATTCCCCTAAGGAAGCAACCTTGGAAGAGGTGGCAAAGAGGATGGCCCACAGGCCCACCCACAACCAATTCATAGCTGCAGTGACTTTTTCTCCTAAATGCAGGAGGAGTCCATATTAATAGAATGTCCCCTTTGAAAGGTTTTCGCAAGCATTTCTTATGAGTCAATCACTTTCTAGGGTTCTTTTTTTTTTTTTTTTTTTTTTCAAACAAAGCTTTTGGTAGTTACCATTTTCTAGTTTTCCAGACCAAACAAACAAACAAAAATCCTCTACAAGACACAGAGACTAAGAAACATGCCCAAAGTTGCACAGCCAGCAAGGGGTAGAAACATGATTAGCCCAGTTAGTTCACTTGTGTGCCTGTCTGCTTACTAAAGGGTACTGTGCTCCCCTTAAGGAAAGTTCAATCTATTTTTCACTTTGACAAAATCTGTAAATCCCCCCCGATTCTGGAATGTGTCCCAATGGAAGCATTCTTGACTGCCCTTGACTTTACTGTCATCTTCCATTAGTACAAGGGAGCAGTGTTGATTGCAATTATCCACTGTGATGATGCTAGGCATGGTTAAGGTTTCTGTAGAGAAAAAATAAACTCATGGGTCCCTACTTCTGGGATAAGTATTCTAAGGAAGCTTTGCAAGCTAACCCTTTCACAGATGGCTCACCAGATCTATGAACCACATTACACTCTGTACATCTTTTTGTAACAGTGCAAAAGGATCAAATGGCTTTCAACATCATTCTTTTTACTTGGGGAGGGATTTTGAGCTGTGGACCCCTGGTCATGTATTCCACTCAGCCTAGCTTTGGAATTAGCCACCTCTTCAGGTCCCATCATCGGGACTTGACAGAGGTGCTGCTAAGGGTCTACGTAATATGTGCATCGCTTGAAGGAGAACCCTGGGAAACCTAAGCATGGCTTGTGGCTAATGCTATGAGAAGCGCTCCAGAAAAAGATGGGAGTTAAACCCCTTGAGTTAACCTTACTCCATGCTCAGAAGCTGCTTGCCCTCCCGCAGAGGACATCTGTCAGGGGGGTGCTGTAGACCTGAGACCTCTTGCTTGTGTGGTAACTGGTGGGCACAAAGCTTCTGAAGGAGAAAGCAGAGAAATGAACAGCTGTGCTAGAGGACACTGAAACAGCTGGGAGGGTGCGGATAGGCCAGGACCCCCAGCGCAGACCCTGTAGCTACGTTCCAATCCCATCATGCCTGCTCCAGTGCTCGTCCGCCTCTGCCTCTTGGTTCAGAGACTCAAAGGGGCCCCCAAAGTTTCCATCTGCCAGCTCCCTCCTTTCTCTCACCTCCTTCCATCTCTCTGCTCCATGTGTTTCCGGCTTCCGAGTGGCCAGATGCTGCCTTGCCCGTTACATATTCTCAAGAGCTACCAACGTACTTTCTCCTTGACTCTTGCCCTCCTTCGGTATTTGCTCCAGAAAGGTGACTAACATGTAAAAAAGGCAAGACCAGACCTGAAGAAATTCTTTAATTTCTTTTTTTTCTCTTTGAATATTTATTTGTGTATGAGTACTCTATCTGCATATATGCCTTTATGCCAGAAGAGGACATCAGATCGACTTTAGATGGTTGTAAGCGACCTTGTGGTTGTTCAGAATTGAACTCAGGACCTCTGGGAAAACAGCTAGTGCTCTGAGCCATCTTTCCAACTCAAAATTTCTTTATTTCTATTTTTCTTCTTTCTTTCTTTCTTTCTTTCTTTCTTTCTTTCTTTCTTTCTTTCTTTCCTTACTTACTTATTTACTTATACTGAACCAGGGTCTCATGCAGCCCAAGCTGGCCTCCATCTATGTAGTGAGAATGACCTTCGACTCCTCACTCTTATGTGCTAGAATTACAGCTATACACCAAACCTGGATTTATTTCAAGTTTTAATTACTAAATTATTTGGCTTTACCTTTTCCTCATCTTAATTATAGTTCTTGCTTAAGTATTTAACGAACACAGTTTATTCATCAAATGCCATTTTGTATTTCTTAAATAATTCACATGTAATGATTCCCATTACTCTAGCTACAAGAAAATTGTCAAGGTTTTAAGGGCCGGGAACTTAAGTAGACCCTCACTGAGCTGCAGTTATTTGAGATTTTGAGACTAGGCCAGGATGGGGGATTTTATATCATCTAGGGCAAGTGGCCCTTGGACTGGTATAAATGTAATGTGCTACAGTCCTCTATATACCTGGAGAAAGACAGGTGTATATTGCAGCTGTCTCTGGTGAGTCCTGACTACCCTTTAAGGCCACCATCATTTTATTTTCTCATGTGTTGTAAGCAGCATAGACAGGTAAAAAAGTTCACCTGTTCTGACAGATGAAGAGGCTGATGTCATTGCAGGGATGGGGGTGGAGGGTGATACGGCACAGCTGCATTTGAGTCATGATTTTTTGGCTACTGCCAAGTGTTATTCAGTTTCTCTAATCCCCTCTACCAGAATCTCCATCCATGATATTAGTGCTGCTAGGCTGTTTATCTCAGGTCTTTGTCTCCAGTTCCCTGTTATCAACCCTGACTGGATTCCTCTCTCAACCAAGAAGAAAGCTTTTTCAATTCTAAACCTCATAAAGAGGAGGCAGGAGCTCATAGCTGAAGCTGCCATATATTCTGTGATACACAAAACTGGGTCCCTCTGGGACAGAAGGGAGTCTCCCACGTCCACCACACTCTCCCTTTAGATGATTTGAGCTCAGAGCACAGAGAAGAACTGCAGATGTCCTTTGTTCCTTTGTAGGCTCACTAAGGAGACAGACAGCAACTGAGTCAATGTAACACCTTCCAGCCACATGGGGTAGAGTGTCACCTGACTGGCCCAGTTATCACACTGAGCTCCTTGGAACACTCCCAACTCAAAAGAGGGCATAGAACAATGGTTGCTTATGGTAGATGTCCAATAAATATTGTTAAATTAATGAAAAGGCTGTTTCCGTATTCTGAAATAACTGCAATATTTATAAAACGCTCAGAAACAGAAGCAAGTACTAAAGCTAAGTAAGTTTGGCACTGAGAAAGAGAGGGAAATGTGTCTAAACATGGAATAGAAGCCATGGCTTCTCAGAGCACCCACGTCTCTCCATGTGCGGTGACACTGGAGCTAATGCTGGCAGAGGGAAGAGGATGGTTAGTTATTCCTAAGACCCTCAGGTCAGTGACACAGCACTGTCTCCGTGAATCAAGGAACATCTTGGCCTACTTCTGATCAAAGGAAATAGGAATTCCTGGTCCAGAAACCAAGAGCTTGCTGTCTCATAGCTTTAATCTAAACAACTCTAGCTTGATTATCAAATATTAGAATTGGGAGAAACAGGCGCTGATGCAAGTAAAAGAAAATTCTGCTGCTGATTTAAAGACAAGTGAATCGCTAAATATTTTTATTAGCAGCAAATTTGCTGCTTGCTGGAACTAATTTCACGCCCTGTAGATATGGTGCTTAAGTTGGAAATGGCGTTAAATTGCTCTCTCCTTGAGGCGGATAAGGCTTCTGGTAGCAACCACTAGATGGCACAGACAAGGTAGCTCTTGTAAGATAGGCAGCTTTGGAGCCAATGATAGGAAACTCCACAGGAAGTCCCACCTGCACTTTCCTTTCCCTTTTCAAGGAAGTATCTATGGCCCCACACACGCAAATCTTGCTTTAAAATATATATATATATATATATATATATATATATATATATATATATGTTTGCCTCGAAAGAGACATTCCTCCTAATGTTCTTGTGTTTTCTCATTTAATCCTCTCTCCAAACTCAGAACCGTAGCACATTCAAGTGACCAATCAGTTATAAATAATATATAATGAGTTAGTGCTCTCCAGAAAGGAGAGATCAGAAGTGATTGCCATAATTGGGGTTAATGTGAACAGCCAGATGCAGAAGGTCTCGGAACCAGAACAAAAGAACTGAGCAAAGAAAGTAACACAAGGAGCATGATCAAGGGAGATTCATGGCAAGACAGAAAAGTCAGAGAGGTCACCACAGAACTGGGCATCTGAAATCAGATGAGGAATTCAAAGGGGAGGAGAGTCCACGGCTGAGGTTCAGGGAATGACTGGTTCGTTACCAGCGTTGGAGGACATTTTAAATAGTAAAGGTCAGAGCAAGCTGCAGCACGTTTATTGATTCCAGTGGGAGGAAACACCAAACATCGCATCATGATTTTAGCAGAATAGTTAATAAATCTTCAAGGATTTCAACATACTATTTAATAAATCTTCAATATTATAAATAATGTTGTAAAATGGGTCATTAGGTAATATGGAAGCTGTCTGAACACTCACTAGGACTGGAGAAGACCTCCAGTACAAGCAACTTCTAGGCAATATTTTTAGGAACTTGGATTAAAGCATTCAGAGAACACTTATCAAATGTGAAAGGAAACCAACTAATCTCTGAGGAATGAGAATTAAGACTTTCCAAATGAGTCTACTAGGCTGGAAAGCTGAGTTCAAACCAACAAGATACAATTCAAATAAGCATTAATTTCTCTATTTAGAGTTCAAATATAAATCGTACAGACCAAGTATGGTGGGGATTGACAGCCGTCAGGCAGCTGAAAACAGTGGCCACTTCAGTCACTCAGAAGGTTAAGCAATGGAATGTGACTGCTGTCAAACTGAAGACCCTGATCACTGATGGGCATATGGCTTCCTGCTCAAAGGCAGCTGTAATAATATCAATGCAGTCTAAGCCTTTTAGAGCTTTTGAGGTATCCTGAGCAACACGCTGACACCAGACTCTGAAAGACACACTGACAAGCCCCGATCCATCCAGATCCCTGAGAGTAGAGTCAAGAAAAAAAGAAATACATTTAGAGTGTGGGAGCCCTCTGGAAAGTTGGAAGATTAAGAAACTAAGAAAGAGATTGACAGGTACCTTCATGTATTTTTAAAATGGCCTTCTGTGTGTTGCTACAAATGGCAAAATGAGGCACAAATGAGTAGGAATGTTGAGGAGGCAGAATTTGGCTCAGTGTAGGAAACAGCTTTTTAAGATAGGCAGCTTTGGGGGACTGAGAGTGTCCCAACCCTGAATATATTCAGGCAGAAGTCAAATGATCCGATAAGAGATTTGTGGAAAATATGTCCAGATTAAATACTTGCCCTCGTAATACCTTATCTTTCAGCCAGAGGATCATTGGCATCTGTGAGATTATACTCAAATCCTTCATGTCATACAACCTGCCCCCAGACTTTTGTAGCAACTCTTATATCTGTTCCCCACATCCCTCAATTTCAGTCCCAGAATACCCTATGCTACAAACATGCCTAGTTTCTAGCCCATCAACTGCTTTGCCATGTTCAGTCATATCACTAGATGTGGACATGTGTCCCTGCAGCCTGTTTAATCTACAATCATCCCCAGAATGACCATGTCCCCTGCCCCTCCAGTGGCCTCCTTTATACCCCCCAAACACCCTAGATTTGCCATGGAGGTGGATTTGGTTTTTGTTTATTTGTTTCTTATTCAATAGAATGTGAACGATATAGAAATATGTCCTATCTCCAACTCCTCAATTTCTACCACAGTGCTGTAAGGCTACTTGGCGTGTAAAGTGCATTTCATCAGGCCTGTGTTCCTTAGGTCAAAATATAGCCATGGAGTCAGGCAGTATGTGAAGCTTGCCAACAGAGGATTCCAAAAGTCTTGACTCACTCAGAGAACGGCTCTCCCTGTACCACCTAGGATTTCACACTGTACTTCTTTGTCTTTCTAGCACGAATTCATTGTCTTCGGTGCCCATGTTCCCTGTTTTTCATCATTCCCCAACGTTCTCCAGCTTCCTATTATATGACCACTGACTCCTTCCTTAACTGTTTATCCAGGCATGTTTAGCAATCAGTGGTTCTGTTTATTATTATTTATTGATTAGATTAACTTTAAATCTGCTATTGTCTTCAGGCCTCTGAGTTTGCTACACAAACTCATGGTCATACTTCCTATGGAGACCACTTTGGTGTGATGTCCCAAAGGTTAATCCAAACTGGAATCATCAAGGCTTTTTAAGATAAACATGAGTGGAATATTTGTGCGACTACTCTTTACCTTTAAGCCATACTTGCTCATAGGATGCTAAGAGAATTACTTTCTTTTGAATCAGTGAGATGGCTCATGTGGTAAAGGTAGTTGCTGCCAAGGTTGACAGTCTTTGTTCAGTCCTGAGGACTGACATGTGGAAGGAGAAAACTGACACATGAAAGCTGTTCTCTGACATCTACAAGTGTGCTGCAGTGCCCCATCCCAACAAATAAATAGTTGTAAGAAAAAAAATTAGACAAGTTCTCACTAACCAGCCCTGGCTGGTCTTGAACCCATCATGTGGATCTCTGGCCTCTCAGAGATCTACTTGCCTCTGCCTCTCAAATTCTAGGAATAAAAGCATGTGCCACATCCTTGACTCAGATAATTTTTCAAGAGAACCACATTGTTTTGTTGTTGCCGCTGAGTATCACTCTGAAGCCAATTATGGCCTTGAACTCATGGGCAATCCTCTTGCTTTCGTCTTCCACATCCTAGGGAGATGAGGCATCATCTAGACATCATGGTAGGCATGAGTCATCCACACCTGGACAGAATTACATTCTTGACCCTCAGTTAGCTCTAGATCTCTATTCTTTTTTTAAAAAAAAAAAAAACTTTATTTATTTATTATTTATTTATTTATTTGCCTTGGTGTTTGCCTGGAACTGGAACTACAGACAGTTGTTAGCTGCCATGTGGGTGCTGGCAATCGAACCCAGGTCCTCTGGAAGAGTAGACAGTGCTCTTAACCGCTGAGCCATCTCTCCAGCCCCTAGATCTCTATTCTAAGTGTTTGTTTTTTCCATCCTGGGACATGTGGCCAATCTGAGAAGTCTTCCCATTTGACTGCCACAAGCCCCAGTATTTGAAAGACCTCAGGAAAGATGGAACCATCACTCAAGATTTAGTCTGAACCTTTCTGAAAGGCCCAGATAGAACAGACAGTATGTGGTCACTGATGTGGCGCCAGCTGGACCAGATCATTGTCAGCTTCTTCTCAAATCTGTGAGGAACAGTGGAGCCCAGACCTGTCATGGGCCATAATCATGTCAAGACATCTGGGGATTTGGAAACTCCATGGTTCTTCCAATCCTATTACTCCTTCCCATAAAGCATTTTGAATCCCCCTCCCTCCTGCCACACACACCCCAAATGTTCCTCTGCAGACTTGGACTAGGTTTTCTGCACAGCCTCCCAGCAGGTGCTTGGTGAAGTGTCTTTCCTTCTACTCTCTACACTCACAGTAGTTAAGGATATCAGAATTCTCCTCTGGCCAACCAGTTATGATCTGTTCCCCAGACAGGATGCTTCGGGGAGGAGTGGGGTTGGCTGATTCGTATTCTTTTGTTTGCTTTCTGCTTTTATTTTTTTTAAAGCTTTTTTTAATTTTTTAATTGGTGTGTATGTGCATGGGTCTATGTCTCTGTGTACGTGCCAGTGGAGGCCAAAAGACAGAAGCCATTGCCAGGAGTCAGAGCCACAGGCATTTGTGAGCTTTCCTAGTCAGTCAGTGTGTGTGCTGGGAACAGAACTCCAGGTCCTCCATTAGAGCAACAAGAGATAAGACATCTCTCCAGGTCCACTTGTGGTTTTATGTTCTCTTGCTAATTTTTAGAACAAATAAATACTAACTGCCATTTAATCATAATCTCACAAAGAAATTCTGCCTACCTCACAGCTAAGATGTGAGATGAACTCAGTACAGGAGGAATCACCAAACCCTAGTGCATGGCTTGATGTTGTAGGAAGCAGCCCTTCCAAGCAGGATCTTGGAAGTAGTAGCCACAAGTTGTTCTGGATGCTGTATGTGACAGTCAGATCATGTCATCTGCCTGCTCAGAACTACTCCGTCTTCCTGGTGACCATAAATCCCATAATGAGGAGCCTCCATCACCCTCCAGTCTATGGGCCTCTCATGCTTGCCTAGCCCTTAGGTCCTCCGAACGGAGCTTTTCTTCTTCTTCTTCTTCTTCTTCTTCTTCTTCTTCTTC
>PVIH01011886.1:13686-66622 GCA_004025045.1 Sigmodon hispidus | reverse complement strand
CTCAGGAGGTCGGCCACGGGCAGATTCGTTCCTGGTTGTTTACAGGAGGCTCGTGCGCAGCTGGTAACCAAAGTCGTTTAGACCGGCTCCGTGGGCGAGTGAGGAACCCGGCGGGTTTGTCGAATTAGCCCCGCGTTCAGGCGCCAATTATCGCGGTAAAAACCCGCCCTGAGATATGTTTATAAACAGGGTTTATTTGTAGAAAATAGCTTACAAAACAGAGCCGGTTTTAGGAAAAGATGACAGGATGAGGTTGCAGTGCACCGGAGCCTTTCTAAGGAAGATTCTTCATCCCCACGGCCGTACGTCCGAACTCCCGGGCAGCTGGAGCGAACTGCGCACTCGGTCGGGGAACTCTCGTGAGAGAATGACGACTTCCTGTCCTGGTCCCCTCCCTTGAAGGTCTACTTCAGGAATCCTTTTCAGTTAACCACGCCCAGCTCGTCTCCATTCCTATGACGTGATCGTTCACATATACAGTTCCTAATTTCCCGCTACACAACTATAGGAACACCTGACTCACTCTTGAGGGAGGGGGGACAAAACTGGATTTGGCCGGGAGTGAAGACTGATCCAAGCATTATTTGTCAGTGGGACCATAGGACTGTCTGCTCCCTGCCAAGGGAGGGGATGGGGAGTTGCAGAGAACAAAAATGACCAGATGTGGTGGGAGGGGGAAGAGACCTTAAATAAGGATATACAGGGATGGAAAAAAAAAATTCAGAGGGAAAGCTTAACACAAAGAAAATATATGTGTAGCAATCTTATTTGCTTTTCCACCCTTGATAAGCCATGCTTATGATTCTTATCCTCTGTATAGTTATTGTTAACTCTTCCGCATTTTAAATTCTTTTTACTGTTTTTTTTTTATAAATACAAAATAAAGAAGGAAAAAAAAAAAGAAGGTATCACCATCCCTGACTTCAAGTTATACTATAGAGCTACAGTAATAAAAACAGTCTGGTACTGGCATAAAAACAGACTTGTGGATCAATGGAATAGAATTGAGAATCCAGACATTAACCTAAAAACCTATGAACACCTGATCTTTGACAAAGAGGCCCAAAATATTCAATGGAAAAAAGATAGTATATTTAACAAATGATGTTGGCATAGCTGGATGGAAGTGTGTAGAAAAATGCAAATAGATCTGAGCCTATCACCCTGCACAAAACTCAAATCCAAGTGGATCAAAGACCTCAACATAAATCCAGCCACTTTAAACTTGATAGGAAAGAAAGTGGGAAATACACTTCTGTGAATTGGCACAGGCAACCACTTCCTAAATATAACACCAGTGGCACAGACACTAAGACCCAACAATGAATAAGTGGGATCTCCTGAAGCTAAGAAGCTTCTGCAAAGCCAAGGACACTGTCAATAGGACAAAATGACAGCCTACAGAATGGGAAAAGATTTTCACCAACCCTACAAGTGAAAGAGGACTGATCTCTAAGACAGATAAAGAACTCAAGAATCTAGAGCCCAAAACCTTAAATAACCCAATCAAAAAATGGGGTACATTTTTAAGATCTAAAAAGGGAATTCTCAGCAGAAGAATTACGAATGGCTGAAAGGCACCTGAAAAAGGGCTCACCATCTTTAGCCATCAGAGAAAGAAATGCAAATCAAAACAACTTTGAGATACCACCTGACACCTATTAGATTGGTTAAGATAAAAGACACAGAGGACAGCCTATGCTGGAGAGGATGCAGAGCAAGGGGAACACTCCTCCATTGTTGGTGGGAGTGTAAGCTTTTTCAGCCACTTTGGAATGCAGTATGGCTGTTTCTCAGAAAATTGAGAATCAATCTCCCCAAGGACCCAGCAATATCACTTCTAAAAGATGCACAGTCACACTCCAAAAGCATTAGCTCAACTATGTTCATAGCAGTGTTATTTGTAATAGCAAGAACCTGGAAACAACCTAGATGCCCCCTCAATTGAAGACTGGATTAACAAACTGTGGTACATCTACACAAGGAGTACTACTCAGCAGTAAGAAAAAATGATATCCTAAAATTTGCAGGCAAATGGATGGATTTGGAGAATATCCTCCTGAGCGAGGTATCACAAACCCAGAAAGATAAGCAGGGGATGTACTCACTCATTAGTGGACTCTAAACAAACAAACAAACAAGATAAAAGCAAAGCATGCCTAAACTGCAAACCACAACCACTGAACAGCTTGGGATCAGAAACACCCTGGACTGACTCCTTGGATCCCACTCCCCCTAGAGGAACACCTGAGTCAGTCTTGAAGTTGGGGGGAGAAAATTGGATCTGCCAGGAGTAGAGGCTGAACTAAGCAATATTGGGAAGTGGGACCTTGGGACTGCCTGCTGCCTGCCCAGGGAGCGGATGAGGAGTTGTGGAGAAGAAAGAATGACCTGATGTGGTGGGAAGGGAAGGGACCTTGAATAAGTATATACAAGGATAGAAAGTGTGACTTCTTTGTTAATAATAATAATAATAATAATAATAATAATAATAATAATAAAAAGAATGAATTAAAAAAAGATATATTTCAATTAGATGGGTGGTCTTCAAACACTTCAAATACATGCAAAATATGACATTTAAAATATTTTAAAATCTTATTCTTTTCTACAGCAAAAACAGGTCTGCTCTGGCAGCACCAATATATTTTTTAAAAAATGATAGGCATTAAAGAAACTTCATGTAAAATTTACTTTGTGGCAACAGTTAGCCACTAGACAAGAAACTGTTCTGGTATTGACTACTTAATAATATGCTATATAAACTAGACATGCAAGTTGCATAAAAATGTGACCTCCAAACTTTGGCAGAACAAGCCAAGGTGGTCCTTCAAATTCCTGCTTTACATAAAAAAAAGGCAGACATCCTTCAAGACTCAAGGAAAAGCAACTGACAGACTGTGCCAGATTTTCTGCATCACTAAAAGGTATGCCAGAGACTCTGGACCTATAGGCTAAAAATGATGCCCCAGCATTACAGAAAAAAACTTTAAGTAACTGTCCAGGCAGACAAGTGTCATCTCTGTCATATTCTAGACTTTAGAAGTTGCTTGCACTTCCTATTTATTTGGGTAATATTATATCCTTCTGTGGTCTTTGATGTAGTTTAATAATTATAGATATAGTTCTTAGTTATTTTAAAAAAATATATTAGATATAACTCTTTAGACTCACAAAATAAAATAGATTATAAAATATTTTTAAAGTTTGTTAATTACAGATAGACTAGATATAATTATAATTTTTGCTTAATAGCTGTTCAATTATATATGATTTTGCTATATAAAAATTAAAACCTTCCTTTTTGATTAGTCAAAAAAGAAGTGTGATGGAAATGTTTTCTGTATGATGTAAATAAAGTTAACTGTTTTGGCCTATGGTGAGCACTGTAGCAATAGGCGGGAAATCAGAGTAGAGATAGGTAGAAGGAGGGCAGAGTCAGTCAGTCTGTATCAGACCCCAGAGGAAGAACCAGGAATGTAAGGAATCCAGGTGAGGCAGAGGCCGGGAACACATGGCAGGTAAATTACTAGAAATGGTTGAATTAAGATGAAAGGGCTAGCTAGTAATGTTCTTGAGACATAGGCCAAACAATATGAAATTAATATAAGCGTTCGAATCATTTTAGCCCTGCTCCTCCCAAGTAACCTGGAAGAGAATGCTTCAGCTCAGAGGAGACTACATCATAATTACCTTTGGAAAATATCAACAATTTCACATGCAGTTGACCTAAAGAAGTGGCCAGGGTATAATGAGAGACCATATTTGGTCTCCATTTATTTCCCAGCTCCTGCCCTTAGAAAGAATGTTTCCCCCTTTCCACATTCCTAACCTGCCTCACAGCATTGGACAGAACAGAGAGTTTTTGCAATGACTTCTCAGCTGTCTCCCTTTCTCTTTCATCATCAATCACCCAATCACAGCTACCAAACAGAGGATGGAAGAGATAATAGCTAAACTATGAGGGGACATTGGATTTCTCTAGATGAGTGCTATTGTTTCAACTTCCATTATTTTCCCATTTTATCTCATTTTCTAAAAATCAATAATTTTATTTTATGGACCCAGAATCTTCTTGTATGTGTTGTTTAAACACAGAAGTGATGTGGGTAGTTGCTAGAGTTGGTACCTAAAGTATCAACTCCAATGTCTGCCCTTTTTGTTGTTTTTCTTTCTTTTTATAATGGATAAATGAACTAAGAAGTTTTTGAAGATGTTTTTTCTTTCATTTATAAGTAAAATATGCATTCTTGTCTCTGAAAATTCAGATTAAAGAATGAAATTAAAGGGATTTTTTATTGCTTCTTTGTTTTTTAAATCGCTAGAGCTTGTATTTAGAATAACACTCAAAGATGTATGTGTGAAGCCTTGGTCTGCAGTGCTGCAAACTCCACAGTAGAACTTTTGGGAAGGAACTGTATCATCATACCTCTGATCTTATTTATGGATTCATTTAAAGATAGGTTTTTACTTTGATAGTCTATAGGGACCTTATGGCAAGTTAGGATGCAAACTTAGTAGGAAAGAATGGGCCATTTGTGGTATTTAATTAGAAATTTTATTTTCCCCTTAGTGTTCTCTGTCTCTTTTTGCTTCCTGGATATAATGAGGTGACCAACCTCCCCATCATTCAGCTTTAATAGCCCTTTCCCATAGATCATCTTTACCTGTTCTTTCCTCTATCTAGAAAGAGACAAAAAATTGGTTAGAATAGATTAAATAAAGGTTATATTTATTAACCCATATTTAATCATCACAACCAAGCAAACAACTTTAATCAAAAGAATAAAGCTGAAGCCCAATATTTAAACTGTGCATTAAAATATGGCATTTAATCTAATCAGCTTGGCCAACAATGAAAAAGCCACACTCAATGTTTATTCTTCAAACCTAGAATCCATTCCCTCTGTCACTCTAATTCCTAAATCCAATTTGAAAATAGTTTGCATTATATGCTATCTCACAGCCTTTTATGTTTGCTAAGCAAATATAATATGTTTGAAGACTTGGTCTTCCCGAATGTGACATTGTTAAAAATCAAACGTGTGGAACAATTACCGCTGCTGGTGAAATAAAAGATAGACGTGTTTCTTGAAAATGATGTGGAAGACTATACAGATTCATACAGAAGCATTCTTGAACATCTCTTTACTACCTGAAACTTTACAGTGAGAACATATAGGGATTGAAGAGATGGTTCAGAATTTGATGAACTATTTAAAAAAAAAAAAGCAGAAAAAAAATGTGGTTTTGGAGGGATTACCTCTCCTTCTGCACCTCTTTTTCCTGGTTTTGCTTCCTAAATTCCATGCTTAAGAGTAATCAATGTTCTTGCAGAAGATACAAATTCAAATCCCGGCACCAATGTCAAGCATATCACAACCACTCCAGGGATTCAATTCCACCTTCAGTAAATCCAACACCATCCTGTGGCTGCTATGGGCTGTGGGCACCTGCACACACACACACACACACACACACACATGCACATACATACAAATAACATTGAAATAAATCTTTTAAATGAATATATTTTATGAGTATATTATTATATATGTATTATATTTCTTTACTAAATATAATATTGCATTACGACAAACAAATTGATAACTCTGATTAAAATTCTCTTTCCAGAATAACTATTTCCACAGAGAAAAAATGTGCATGTTGTTTGTTTTTACTTTTTATTGTTTTTTCAAAAATTAATATCAAACTTTATATAAAAAAGCAAAACATTTAGGATAGCTAAAGAAAAAAATAATAAATTCTTACAATAATTCAATAATAAAACTTCTCTTTTCCCTAAAATACCTGAAACAAAAAATAAAATCTAAATCTCCTCAAGCCAGGTTAGGTTCAGCTTCAGATGAAGAAACCACAGTAGGTCACAGCTAATGCCCCCAAATTTCTGCTAAGCAACCCTTCTAGAGTCAAACCAGAAGAGTGTGTGTGTGTGCGTGTGTGCGTGTGTGCGTGTGTGTGTGTGTGTGTGTGTGTGTGTGTTTTAAATCACTTTATTCACCCATCATCTTTCAATGAAATAAGAATGTTTTTTCTTAAAGGCCACTAATAAGTGAGTACATCCCCAGCTTATCCTTCTGGGTTTGTGAAACCTGCTCAGGAGGATATTCTCCAAATCCATCCATTTGCCAGCAATTTTAGTATATCATTTTTTTCTTACTGCTGAGTAGTACTCCATTGTGTATATGTACCACAGTTTGTTAAACCATTCTTCAGTTGAGGGGAATATAGGTTGTTTCTAGGTTCTTGCTATTACAAATAATGCTGCTATGAACATAGCTGAGCTAATGCTTTTGGGGTGTGAATGTGTGTGTTTAGGTATATGCCTAATAGTGATATTGCTGGATCCTTGGGGAGAGTGATTCCCAATTTTCAGAGAAAATGCCATACTGCATTCCAGAGTGGCTGAACAAGCTTACACTCCCACCAACAATGGAGGAATGTTCCCCTTGCTCTGCACCCTCTCCAGCATAGGCTGTCATTTATATTTTTTATCTAAGCTAATGTGATAGGTGTAAGGTAGTATCTCAAAGTTGTTTTGATTTGCATTTCTCTGATGGCTTAAAATGTTGAGCAGTTTTTTCAAGTGCCTTTCAGCCACTTGTAATTCTTCTGCTGAGAATTCCCTTTTTAGTTCTGAACCCCATTGTTTGATTGGGTTATTTAGGGTTTTGGGGTCTAGTTTCTTGAGTTCTCTATATATCTTAGAGATCAGTCTTCTGTCACTTGTAGGGTTGGTAAAAATCTCTTCCCATTCTTTAGGCTGTCATTTTGTTTTAATGACGGTGTCCTTTGTCTTACAGAAGCTTCTCAGCTTCAGGAGTTCCCACTTATTGATTGTTGTTTTTAGTATCTGTGCTACTAGTGTTATATTTAGGAAGTGACCACCTGTGCTAATTTGTTTGAGGGTATTTCCTACTTTCTTTTCTATCAAGCTCAGTGTAGATGTTTTTATGTTGAGGTCTTTAATCCACTTGGATTTGAGTTTTGTACATTGTGATATATTTGGATCTATTTGCATTTTTCTACATACTGCCATCTAGTTATGCCAATGCATTTTGTTGAAGATACTATCTTTTTTTCATTGAATATTTTGACCTCTTTGTCAATAATCAGGTGTTCATAGGTGTGTGGGTTAATGTCTGGGTCTTCAATTCAATTCCATTGATGCACGAGTCTGTTTTTATGTCAGTACAAAGCTGTTTTTATTATTGTAGCTCTATTCTATAAAAATTAAAAAAACTCTCCAAAATTATCAGTTGGGCTAAGGGCTGCTTTGCCTATCTGACATCATTTGTGATTCCATAAGAATTTTAGAATGTTTTGTTTTATTTCTGTAGAAAATGTTGTGGGGTTTTTGTATTAGGATTTGATTTATATAATATTTGCCAATAATCTGTGAATTGTTATTTGTAGGGCAGTTGTTTTCACAATAGTAATTCAGGTTAGTCCATAACAAGATGTAAAATTAAATTTAAAAAGTAATTAAAAAGGCTCAATACAGAAAAAAAAGTATTTATTCAAAGATTATTTCAAAGACTGAGTACTCCCAAATCTAGAAGTCAAGAAGGCACAGAAGAATAAGGAAGGAAAATAATTCAAATAGAATAATGCCTTGGAAGTAACTCCTGAACTCCAAGGCCAGAGAGAAAAGACATCAACCACATTAAACTGGGCGGCCTTTTCAAGTTGAAAGATTAGTCAGGCCATGGGATTAGCACGGAGAAGTCATTGTTTAACCTAGCAGAGAATTCTGGGGGAGACTGGGGAGAGGAGGCAGCTCATTCAATAAAGTATTTACAAAATGAAGAACTGGGTTCAATCCCAGAACCCACATTTAAAAGGCCCAGCATGGTGGCAGAGAAAGGTAGATTCCTGAGACTCAGTAGCTAGTGAATCTTGCCTAATCAGTGAACTCCTGGCCAATACAACACCATCTCAAAAAGCAAGGTGAGCAACAAGCATTCAGTCATAAACAAACTCATGCATACACACACATACATATACATATATGTGTGTATAACTTTTATATCTATAGAATATACATATATATACACATACATACATACATACATACATCCCATATATGGTGTATATACCATAATGTCTTAGAGTCTCCATTGCTGCAACAAAACACAATAACCAAAAAGCAGTTTGGGGAAGAAAGGTTGTATTTGGCTTATGCTTCCATAGGACTGTTCATCATTGAAGGAAGTCAGGACAGAAACTCAAACAGTGTAAAATCCTGAAGCTGCTTAATAGCTTCTTTCCCCTGGCTTGCTCGGCTTACTTTTCTATGGAACATAGAACCACCAGCTCAGAGATGGAATCACCTATAATGGGCTGAGCTCTCCCTCATTAATGATTAATTAAAAAAAAATACCTGACAGCCAGATCTTGTGGAGGCATTTTCTCAGCTGAGGTCCCCCCTTTCAGAGAACTCTAATTTGTGTGTCAGTTTGACCTAAGAAGAGCCAGCACACAACCTACTTTCAGATGTACACTAGTGTTAGTCATATTCAAATTTCTGTAAAACAGGTCTCCACTATATTTTCATGATGTAAAACTAAATTCTGTACCCATTAAGGCTAGATGAATTTTAGTTTTCAGGGCTGAACAAGGAATAATGATGCTTGGGGAGAAAGAAAAACAGAGAAAACAAGCTAATTTTTTTTTTTTTTTTTTTAGGGATAAAACTTTAGCCAACCAGATGTCCATATGTTGCACCTTGGCTAAATTAAAGGAAATTTAAAATTTGAATTCCAAACCAACGGACGTCCAATGTCTCCTCCTCCTGTCCAATGCCAAAATCCCTTCGAAGCTCTTTCAATAACATGTTAAGACTGGAACTGGAGGGATAGCTCAGCAGTTAAGAGCACCAACAGTTCTTCCAGAGATCCTGGGTTCAATTCCCAGCAACCATCTATAGTCGAATCAGATGCTCTCTTCTGGTGTCCATATGTACATGCAAATAGAGCACTCACATACACAGAATATGTAATTTTTAAAAAATCTTTTTAAAAATGTCACAAGATCGAAGTGGTAAAACTAAGATAACTTGAAAATATTTGATGTCTTACATTCCACAATAGCCTCTTTAGACAATAATTTTATTAACAAAGAATTTTTAAGTGAATAAATAAACCTTTGAGAGATGAAGTTGTACAGTAGTTAAGAAATTAGTAAATAGTAGAATCAGGTGAGTGTCTAGGCATTTATGAGATACATACTTGAAGTCTAGCTACCTTGCACAATTCCCATCTCAATCATGTTCCCATATGACCACCACACTTAAGCAGACCTTTGAGGAAATTCACATATAATCAAATAGAAGACAAGTCAAAAACCAAGAAGGAATCAGCGTGTAACTTACTCTGTGTTCCATTACTGCTGATTTACTAAGTGACGGCACTGAAATTCTTTCAAAAATCATTAGTGTTCACATTTTCTTTCTTGAGAGTTTAAGATAAAGGTACTTACATCTTTGGTAAGTTTTACTCTGGGATTGTGAAATGATTCTGTCCTTTGGAATATTTTCCCCACCTAGCCCACCTCTACCTTTAAGAAACCTCCAAACCACTTTCCCAGTAGCTCAAGAACACATCTCCTAGGTTTCAAAGGCAAGGGCATCTTAATCTGGACTCATATTTTTAAGAGAAGACCTGCACTGAGGTCTTTCAACTAACCAATGCACAAAAGAATCTTGACTCTACTTTCCTCTGAGCTAAAGAAATATTGGACAAAAGCAGCAACCATTTTTTTTCCCATGGGTACTTGCATTCAATCAAATTTTCCTCCGTTCATTACAATGCTTCACCATAGCCTTCCCTGTCCTTTGTTACTTTATGTTTCGGGTGAGAATATTGACACAAAGAGAAATTAATTCATTCCCCAGAAATTTGAGAAGTTGAGTGACAGCTCACAAGATCTGGAGACATCCAAGGACTGTCTACTGTGGTGGACTGCAACTACCTTGGTATATTCCTGATGGCTGTCCTTGCAATCATTTCAGCTGTGAAGCAGAATGGTGGCAAGTCTGGTAATTGCACACTGAATCTTATATGAACACTCTGAAGCTGTGTCTTCCTGAAAATTACATGGTAAATAATTACATTTGTAGGGAACAAATAATTCAACTGTTCGTCACCATGTCAAATGCAATTTTAAGATCTGATGAGGCAAATCTTGTTTAGGAGATGAAAACAGAAGATATAAACCAGATAATTGCCAAGCGATTAAACAGGAAATGCCATGTGTGTATGATTAATGTAAAATGTGCAAACAGCTAGTGGGGAGGGCTGGATAGGAAGAGAGCTGGGCTAGCCCCTGTGCAGGGCAAGAAGAACAACAGCAGAATTCAAAGAAGCTATTGGGACTAATTCACTTGGGGCACAGAGGCCACAGGGGAAGAATTTGTTTGTGTCAGATCTATTGAACACTTTTTTCTTATCCCAAAGAGTTCCCTCTTCTCATTTTTTTATTCTTTTTTAAGAATTTCCTGTGAAACCCCTTTTCCACTACTAGTATTTTCTGTTCCTTCAATCTTATCTCCTTTGTTTATTAAGAGGAATTTTTACCTACTTGAAGTACCATGGTTTTTACTACAGTACTTCTATGGCTAGTCTTTCAAATCTATCAACATCTTCTTTTATGTCTGCAAATCAGCTCTGTATGCTTATATATGTACAGTGCACATATGTAATGGTTAACTTTTAGTGTATGTATATGCACTGGTGTGTATGTGTGTGTGTGTGTGTGTACATGCATGACAAGACCATCTGTGGAAACCAGAAGATAACTTATAAAGTCAGCCATCAACTGGTTAGGCTGGGAGACAAGTGCCTTTACCCATGGAACCATCTGACCAGCCCTACATAGATTATTTTATAGGTCTATTTGACAGGCTTACAAATAACATATTTTGTTAAACACTTTTCCATGTGTTACTGTGAAGATGTTTGGGGATAAGATTAGTACTTAAATCAGTTGTGTGAGTAAAGTCCTGTCCTCTCCAGTATGGACAAGCACCCTCTGATTGACTGGAAGCCTAGATAGACTACAAGACCAACTTTGATCTTTGTCAGGGAGAACTATACAACCTGGTAGTGTCGAGCACAAAGCCTACTGTGGGATTTCTCTGGCCTTAGAACCTAAATGAAAACAATGCCAGGTTTCTGCAGGATCATTTGAATGTAGGTGACAGAACAGATCTTGGGAATTTTCTGTTTTTATAATCAAATAAACTATTGTTTATACATAAATTATCAAATGCTCTAATATATGCCTATGTATTATCTATAAGCATCCTGTTCTGTTTCACTGGATTACTAAATATAATATGCATAAAATGTTTCCAAGTCCCTTAACATTTCCTGGCTTTAGTATAAAACTTGGATTACATTATATTACCTTTCTTAAAATTGAGTTTAGAGGAAAGAGCCCTTGAGTATATTAAGGACCTGGGATTCTGTGAGATGTCAGTGAGCTTCTATTTATTCCCAGAAGAGAGTAAGCACTCTGGCACCCTTTGCTTTCCTCCTACAGCTTTGGGCAGTCGGTGACTCTGGGCTTTATGGGGAAGTTGGTGATGCTTGTCTTTCCCTGTGTGTCTCAGCTCCACCTATCATTAAAACTGTGAGATATTTTACTGCAGATTATTTTTAGATGAGGTGCATGATGGGCTGTGCTGAGGTATGAAGGGAGATGGGCCTCTGAGTGTGCTAAGTAGTTTCTGAGTCACTGGAGCATGGGCCAGGGCACTCAGGAGCACTCCCTGTTAGATCGTTAGCAATCCCCTAACTCTTCCTGGACAATAATATTGACTTCACATTAGATAAACATGAATCTTCTAAACAAGGGGAACGTATAGGCATTATCCTCCCCTCCACATCACACAGAAGAGAAGCAGCAGGACACAGTCCATAGAGTTTAATTCTGACTGTAATTACCTTTCCTGGAGATGCAAGCTGGAGCAGCAAATGAAGCTGCTGCTGCAACACACAGCATAGTGAGGGCAATAAAAGAGGTCACCCCCCTTTGCAAGACCAATTCTGTTTTGAACAGAACCCATTATTAGTTACTCATAACCATTAGAAGCATATTTTAACATCTTTTCCTTAGTGAAAAAAAATTCAAAACAAGAGAGAGACAAGTCAGTTGTGAGGACGCTGAAGAGAATTCTAGCATTGCTGGGAATCAGCCTTCCTATGAGAGAGAATATTTGTCCAAGACAATCCCTGGAGAGAAAGGACAGCTCAGAGCACAAACTGTTCTCTAGTTCTTTCTCTGGGTATGGTGCAAGTTTATTAAAGTCACCATTTGAAACTTGTTTTCTAAAATAAATCAAAATTAATTTAATCACCAGTTCAAAATTCTGATATATGTATATTAAGCAAAAATAAAACATTGAAACATAATAGCAATGGTAGACATTCTAAATAATAAAGGCCCAGAGACATGTGGGTTCCTATGGGTGCTTAAACGTCAATTTATATTTTAAAAATAAATTATACAAAATTCATCAGCTTCTGCAAATGTTAAAAGAGGCAACTTTAAAAGTGACAGTAATTTAACCTATTGTGAATATCTGTAATTCCAAAACTCAGGAAGTGGAGGGAGGAGAGTCAGAATCCTCAAGTATATTGTGAGTTCCAAGCCAGTCTGTGCCACATGGTACCCTTTCTCAGAGATGCACATGAGAGCAGCTCATACTGGACTCAGTAAGATAGATACATAGATAGATAGACTGATAGATAGATAGATACATAGATGAATGGATGGTGGATGCATACATACATACATGATAGATACATTAATACATACATAGATGATAGATATATACATACATATATGATTGATAGATAGATAGATAGATAGATAGAGATAGATAGATAGATAGATAATAGATAATAGAAAGATAGATAAGAGTGAAGTCTGGAGAAATGTATGTGTTGGCAAGATTATGAGGGATCCTGGAGAGGACATGAGAGATAGATTTTACCATAATATATATAATTAATGTCTGAAATTCCCAAGAATAAAAAATAAAATAATTTAAAAAATGAATTAAAAAAAAAAAGAGTGACAGTGATAATTAGGCATGGTATACATATCTGCAACCTCACCTCTCAGGAGGCAGAGACAGGAAGATAGTAAGTTCAGGCTAGCTTAATCTACATAACAAATCCCACCAAATCAGCCTGACATTCATCATGAAACCCAGAATACAAACAAAGCAACAAAAAGTGGCAGTGTATGTCAAAAACACCAATAAGGCTGAAACGAATTTGACACAAACAACCATTATGGTCTTAGACTAAATGTACCACGATATAAGATTAACTCAAAGAAATCCAGTAGCACTCCTTAACACTAATGATAAAAGGGCTGAAGAAGAAATAAGGGAAACTTCACCCTCTATAATAGCTGAAAATATCATTAAAAACCTTGGAGTAACTATAACCAAAAAAATAACAGATCTATTTGACAAACACTTTAAATCACTGAAGAGAGACATAAAGAGAATATTAGGAAATGGAAAGATCTCCCATGTTCCTGGATAGGCAGGATCAACATGGTAAAAATGACAATATTACCAAAAGCAATCTACAGATTCAATACACTTCCCATTAAAATCCCAACATAGTTTTTTTTACAGACATTGATAAAACAATACTCAATTTCATTTGAAATAAAGGAAATCCAGAACTGCCAAAACAATTTTGCTCAACAAAAGAACCATCCTCAACTTCAAGTTATACTATAGAGCTACAATACTAAAAACAGCCTGGTAATGGCATAAAAACAGACTTGTGATCAATGGAATTGAATTGAAGATCTCAACATTAATCCCAAAACCTGTGAACAACTGATCTTTGACAAAGAGGCCCAAAATATTCAATAGAAAAAGATAGTATCTTGAACAAATGGTGTTGGCATAGCTGGATGATAGTGTGTAGAAAAATGCAAATAGATCCAAGCCTATCACCCTGCACAAAACTCAAATACAAGTGGTTCAAACACCTCATCATAAACCCAGCCATACTGAACTTGATAGAAAAGAAAGTGGGAAATACCCTCACACAAATTGGCACAGGTGATCACTTCCTAAATATAACAGCAATAGCACAGACACTAAGAACAACAATCAATAAGTAGGATCTCCTAAAACTGAGAAGATTCTGTAAGGCAAAGGACACTGTCAATATAACAAAATGACAGCCTACAGAATGGGAAAAGATTTTTACCAACCCTACAAGTGACAGAGGACTGATCTCTAAAATATAGAGAACTCAAGAAACTAGAGCCCCAAACCCTAAATAACCCAATCAAACAATGGGGTTCAGAACTAAAAAGGGAATTCTCTGCAGAAGAATTACAAATGGCTGAAAGGCACTTGAAAAAACTGCTCAACATTTTTAGCTATCAGAGAAATGCAAATCAAAACAACTTTGAGATACCACCTTACACCTGTCAGATTGGCTAAGATAAAAGACACAGATGACATCCTATGCTGGAGAGGTTGCGGAGCAAGAGTAACACTCCTCCATTGCTAATGGGAGTGTAAGCTTGTTCAGCCACTCTGGAATGTAGTATGGTGGTTTCACAGAAAACTGGGAGTCAATCTCCCCTAGGATCCAGCAATACCAATGGACATATTTATACCAAAGATGCACATTCACACTCGAAAGGCATTAGCTCAACTATGTTCATAGCAGCATTGTTTATAATAGCAAAAACCTGGAAACAACCTAGATGCCCATCAACTGAAGAATGGATTAACAAACTATGGAACAAGTTGCATAATGGAGTACTGCTGCTTAGCAGTAAGCAAAAATGATATCCTAAAATGTGCAGGCAAATAAATGGATTTGGAGCATATCCTACCAAGCAAGGTATTACAAATACAGAATGATAAGCAGGGGATATATTCACTTATTAGTAGACTTTAAACAAAACCAAAGCACATCCAAGCTGCAAATAACAACCACTGAAGAACTTGGGATCTGAAACACCTTGGACCAGCACCTTGGAGCCCATTCCCTCCAGAGGAACACCTGACCCGGTCTTGATGTTGGGGTTAGGAAAGCAAAGCGGGTCTGCCTTGAGTGGATGCTGAACTAAGCCACCTTGTGAGCCTGGTACCTTCTGCCCTTGCTATGAAGGAGATAAACTGATGGAGAGAAGAGTGAGTGACTGGGAGGGGTGGGAGGAAAATGGGAGCCTTAACACATGACTTTATCATAATAATAATAAAAAAATAAAAAATAAAAACATTCATAATAGATAACAATAACTCATAAAGTAATAAAACTTCTCCTTCCTTTAAAATACATGAAACATAAAAAAATAAAATCTAAAGCTTCTCAAGCCAGGTTAGGCTCAGCTACAGATAAAAAAAGCACAGTAGGTCACAGCTAATGCCCATGGATGCACTATGGCCACCACAATTTCTGCTAAGCAACCCTTCTACAGACAAACCAGAAGTTTTGTGTTTTGTGAGTATGTTTGTGTGTGTATGTGTGTGTGTGTGTACGAGTGTGTGTGTGTATTTTAAATCACTTTATTCATTGAAAAAGAAAATGTTTTTGCTTAAAGTTCACTAATGAGTGAGTATATAATCTGCTTATTCTCCTGGGTTTGTGAGACCTATCTCAGGAGGATATTCTCTAAAACCATCCATTTGCAGGCAAATTTTAGCACATCATTTTTTCTTACTGCTGAGCAGTACCCATTGTGTAATTTGTACCACAGTTTGTTAATCCATTCCTCAGTAGAGGGGCATCTATGTTGTTTCCAGGTTCTGCTATTATAAATAATGCTGCTATGAACATAGTTGAGCTAATGTTTTTGTGGTGTGAATGTGTGTCTTTAGGGTATATGCTCAATAGTGGTGTTGCTGAATCCTTGTGGGGAGTGATTCCCAGTTTTCTAGGAAACCTCCATACTGCATTCTAGAGTGGTTGAACAATTTTATATTCCCACCAACAATGGAGGCGTGTTCCCCTTGCTAGACACCCTCTCCAGCACAGTCTGTCACCTGTGCTTTTCATCTTAGCCATTCTGACAGGTGTAAGGTGATATCTCAAAGTTGTTTTGATTTCAATTTCTCTGAGAGCTAAAGATGTTGAGCATTTTTTCAAGTGCCTTTCAACCATTTGTAATTCTGCAGAAAATTCCCTTTTTAGTTCTGAACTCCATTGTTTGATTGGATTTTGGGCTCTAGTTTCTTGAGTTCTCTATATATTTTAGAGATCAGTTTTCTCTCACTTGTAAGGTCGGTAAAAAAATAAATAAATAAATAAAAAACTTTTTTCATTCTGTAGGCTGCCATTTTGTTTTAATGACTGTGTTCTTGGCCTTACAGAAATTCTCAGCTTCAGGAGATCCCACTTATTGATTGTTATTCTTAGTGTCTGTGCTTCTGGTGTTATAGTTAGAAAGTGGTCATCTCTGCCAATGCATTGGAGAGCTTTTCCCACTTTCTTTTTTATCAAGTTCAGTATGGATGGTTATATGTTGAGATCTTTGATCCACTTGGATTTGAGTTTTGGACAGGGTGATAGGCTTGGATCTATTTGAATTTTTCTACATACTGCCATCCAGGTATACCAACACAATTTGTTGAACATAGTATCCTTTTTTCCATTGATTATTTTTTACCTCTTTGTCAAAAATCAGATATTGATAGGTGTGTGGGCTAATGTCTGGGTCTTCAATTCAATTCTATTGATCCACAAGTCTGTTTTTATGCCAGTACCATGCTGTTTTCAATACTGTAGCTCTATACTATACCTTGAAGTAGGGGATGGTGAGGCCTCCTGGGGTTCTTTAGTTGAGCAAAATTGTTTTGGCAATCCTGTCTTTCTTGTTATTCCAAATAAAAATTAGTATTGTTCTTTCAAGGTCTGTAAAAAAAAATTGTGTTGGAATTTTGATGGGAATTGCATTAAATATGTAGATTGTTTTTGGTAAGATTGCCATTGTTACCATGTTGATCCTACATATCCAGCAGCATGGGAGATCTTTCTATTTTCTTATATCCTCTTCAATTTCTTTCATCAGTGATTTAAAGTTCTTGTCAAACAGATCTGTTACTTCTTGGTATTTAATCCTATTTGTAGCAGTTATAAATGGTGATGTTTCCATTTTGTCTTTAGTATAGGAGGGCTACTGATTTTTGAGTTAATCTTGTATCCTCCTACTTTCCTGAAGGAGTTTATCAGCTTAGAAGTTCCCTGTTAGAATTTTGTGGATCACTTGGGGATACAATCATATCATCTACAAATAGAGAGAGTTTCACTTCTTTTCTAATTTGTATCTCCTTAATCTCCTTTTGTTCTCTTATTGCTTTGGCTAAACCTCTGAGAACTATGTTGAATATAAAAGAGGAGAGTGGACAGCCTTGTCTAATTCATGTTTTTAGTGGGATTGCTTTGAGTTTCTCTTCATTTAGTTTGATGTTGGCTGTTAGCTTCTTGTAAATCATCTTTATTATACTTATGAGTTTTCCCTGTATTCCTGATCTCTCCAGGACTATTATTATAAAGGAGTGTTGGACTTTGTCAAAGTCTTTTTCTGTATCTAAGGAGATGATCATGTGTTTTTTTTTCTTTCAATTTGTTTATATGATGGATGGCATTTATAATGTTTTGTATGTTGAACCATCCCTGTATTTCTGGGATGAAGTCTGCTTGATCCTGATGGACATTTTTTATATGTTGTTGTAATCGGTTGCCAGAATTTTGTTGAGCATTTTTGCATCAATGTTCATGAGGGAGATTGGTCTGTAATTCTCTTTCTTTGTTGCATTTTTGAGTGGCTTGGGTATCAGGGTGATTATGGCCTCATAAAAAGAATTTGGCAGTGTTCTATCAGTTTCTACTCTATGGAACAGTAGTTGAGTATTGATATTATTTCTTCTTTGAATGTCTGGTAGAATTCTGCAGTGAAACCATTAGGACCAGGTCTTTTATTACTTGGGAGACTTTTAATAACAGCTTCAATTTCTCTTGGTGTTATCGGTCTGTTTAGGTCTTCAATATGTTCTTTATTTAATTTTGGTATTTGGTGCTTGTCCAGAAAGATGTCCATTTCTTTTAGGTTTTCCATTTTAGAAGTTTTAGAAGAATATAGATTTTCAAAGCATAACCTGATAATTCTAGGATTTTCCTGGGTGTCTGTTGTTATACCCCCCCTTTCATTTCTGATTCTGTTCATTTGAATACTCTTTGTCTTTTGGTTAGTTTAGGTAATAGTTTGTCTATCTTGTTGGTTTGTGATTCATTGGTTCTTTATATTGCTTTCTTTGTTTTTATCGTACTGATTTCAGCCTTAATTTTGATTATTTCTTCCCATCTACTCCTTCTAGATGAGTTTGCTTCTAATTGTTCTAACTCCTTCAGCTGAGTTGTTAGGTCTCTTGTGTAAGCTTTCTCTTGGTTTTTTCATATAGGTATCTAGTGCTATAAATTTTCCTCTTAACACTGCTTTCATTGTGTCCCATAAGTTTGGGTATGTTGTTGATTCATTTTCATTAAATTCTAGAAAGTCTTTGATTTCTTTCTTAACTTCTTCCCTGGCCCAGAGGTAGTTCAATGTTGAGATGTTCAGTTTCCATGAGTTTGTAAGCTTTCTGTGATTTTTGTTGTTGAATTCTAACTTTAGGCATGGTGGGCTAATATGATACCAGAGGCTATTCCCATTTTTTTGCAACTATTGATATTTGCCTTATGACCAAGTATGTGGTCAATTTTAAAGAAAGTTCTATGGGGTGCTGAGAAATATGTATATTCCTTTGTGTTCAGATGAAAGCTTCAGTAAATATCTGTTAAGTGCGTTTGCATCATAACATCTGTTAGACCCCTTATTTCTTTGTTGAGTTAGTGTAGTTGACCTATCCAAGGTGAAAGTGGGGTATTGAAGTCTCCCACTATTAGGGTGTGTTATTTGTTGGAGGGTTTAAGCTTCAGTACTGTTTCTTTTACATATGAAGGTGCCCTTATATTAGGGGCATAAATATTTAGGATTGAGATCTCATCTTGATCAATTTTTCCTGAGATGAATAAATAATGTCCATCCCGATCTCTTTTGATTGATTTTAGTTTGAAGTCTACTTTGTTGGATATTAGGATAGCAACGCCAGATTGTTTTTTGGTACCATTTGATTAGAAAGTCTTTTTCCATCCCTTTACTCTGAGCTTGTGTTTGTCTTTGGAGTTGAGGTGTGTTTCTTGTATGCAGCAGAAGGTTGGCTTTTGTTTTTGTATCAAACTTTTTAGGATGTGTCTTTTTATAGGTGAATTAATTCCATTGATGTTAAGGAATATTTATGACCACTGATTGTTACTTCCTGTTATTTTTTGGTGATAGTTTGTGTGTATTTTCTTTCTGAGGGCTTTTCTTCTGTGGGATTATTGATTGTTTGTAGTTTCATGGGTGTACCTGGGATCCTTAGGTTGGAGTTTTCCTTCAATTGCTTTCTGTAGTGCTGGATTTGTGGATAGTTATTTTTTCAACTTGTCTTTGCCATGAAATATCTTGCTTACTCTACCTATGGTGATTAATAGTTTTGCTAGGTATAGTAGTCGGGGTTGACAGTCATGTTCTTTTAGTGTCTGTATAACTTCTAACCAGGATCTTCTTGCTTTCATTGTTTCCATTGAATAGTCTGGCATTATTCTGATGGGTCTGCATTTATAGGTAAGTTGGCCTTTTTACTTTGCAGCTCTTAATATTTTTTCTTTGTTCTGTATGTTTTGTGGCTTAATTATTATATGGTGGGCAGACTTTGGGGGTCTATTCTATTTAGTGTTCTATAAGCTTCTTATATCTTTATAGGCATTTCCTTCTTAGGTTGGGAAAGTTTTCTTCTGTGATTTTATTGAATACATTATCTGTGCCTTTGAGCTAGTATTCTTCTCCTTCTATTCCTATTCTCAGGTTTGGTAGTTTCATGGTGTCCCAAATTTCCTGAATGTTTTGTGTTATGTCTTTTTTGGTTTTAGTGTTTTCTTTGAGTGATTTATCTATTTCCACTACTGAGTCTTCCACTCCAGATATTCTTTCTTCCATCTCTTAGATTCTGTTGCTTATGCTTGTATCTGTAGTTCCAGATCATTTCTTTGTATTCTCTATTTCATCCTTTGCTTTGTTTTGTGCCTTCTTTATTGTTTTTATTTTAATTTTTAGTTTCTGAAATGATTCTTTCATTTGTTGGATTTCTCTTTCTTGGTTTTCTTTGTTTTCTTTCAAGGATTTGTTCATCTCTTCCAATTTTTTATTTGTTTTTTCTTCTATCTCTTTAAGGGACATTTTATATCCTCTTTTAAGGCTTCTATAATCTTCACAAAGGTATTTGTATTGTTGTTTTCCTTCTCTTTCCTCTTCATTGCTCTATTTAGATCTTGGTGTTGTAGAGCCATCAGCTTCCTTTGGCAGTGCCTAGTTGTTCTTTATGTTGTTATATGTATTCTTGCACTGGCACCTGAGCATTGCTTCCTTAGTTCACTCTAATCAGGTATTACTGGAATCTTAATCCCTTGTGTCTTCTGGGGTTGTGTGTCTCCTGTCTGCTTTGGAGTCTGTATAATTTCTTGCTGTGGTCAGGTCATGGGATCCTCACTATCTGAAGATGCCTGACTCCCATTCCACCTTGGACAGCACAGGGTCATGCTGTTCAGAGAGATGTCCATTCCTCTGTCAATATCTGTGATTTCTAAAACAAACACTCAGACAGCTTCCTAAGAAAATGTAAAAGGGCCCAGAAGTAAAGCAATTCATCTTTGCAATATTAAAATTACTTTATCTATTTTACATAGTAATTTTTGAGATTCCAATTTCTTTTATATTTTTACAGTGTGTGTGTTGGTACTAGTATGTGTATAGAAGTCACAGTACAACTTGAAAGAGTTGATTCTCTTTAAGCTTGTGAGTTCTAGGGATCAAATTTGGGTGGCTAAGCATGCCTTCTACTCCTCTGTCATTTTGTCAGTCCCAAATTTCTTATTAAAAGAAAATGGCCAATTGAAGTTTCTACACAATGGGTAGGTAGACAGAAGTTAAAGCAACTTACTAAAGTAATCTTGGATTATCTGGGAAACACAAAGACCAGGCTTTTGAGAAACTGAAGGTGATTCCTCTTTAATTTATCAATTCAGATTTGATTCTGAGAGACTATAACCTACATTGTTTCCCAGTGTTCCCATTGGAGCATTTACTATCCACTGACAATACCATCTTCTTAGAAGTCTAATACTAATTTGTTCACTGTAGAAATTCCATATTTTTATAATGATATGCATTTATTTGATAGGTCTTTATTTCATTTTTAGTATTCCCAACAATCAGTTTCAATTTTAAGACCCATGCACCTGTTAGACTCTTATATTGTTTCACTAATTTCATTTCTGTTCCTCTCCTTCTATACATGTTTCCTGATACTTCCAATACCTGATTTTGAACTTTGATTTTAGGGTTCTCCCTACTACTGTTATTCTCCTAAATGGAGATAGTATAAAACTGCTCTCTAAATTTGTATCTGTATACCTTGGATTAAAGAAGATCTCAAATTCCATCATAGAACTTACTTGTCTTGTCCATTGATGATAGTTAACACAGACACTCAAAACTCTTCAAGGGGATAGTGACTAAGAAACACTCTGCTATGAATGTGTTATCTATATTGACTTCCTTATCAAAGCTCAGGGTCTATCATGGAAGAAGATACAGAAATATTGTCAAAAGGTTTACAAGCCAAAGGTTTACAAGGTCCAAAACAAACCTGATCATAATGGGACTCACAGTACTCATAACCCACAGCAGCTGTAGGTGCCTGGGTGCCTGCCCAGGACCTCCACAAGATGAAGCCAGTCAACATTTCAACATGAATCCAGGAAGATCTTTCCATCCTTTACAAATTTTCATTTACCTTCTTTTCTACTCTTTCTAGTCATACTTCAGTACAGAAAACCTGTTTATGCTTCTATAAAGACTTACATTTCCATGTAACCCAGAGTTATTCTACTGAGTTATTTCTACTTCTACTTCTTCTTGCTTTCCAAGTGTTGTAGGAACTTGGAATGACATACTTCCTCTCTTTGCAAGCACAGTTCCTTCACAATCAGATAAGCTGACATCTGTTAATGCTACATTCTGTCTTACCTTTTAAAATAAAAGATTTTTAATTCTTTGCAATTACTTTAGTGGCTATCCCAGAAGAGGGAAAATATATGAAAATATGGGGATAATGAGATCCAATATTTATCACTTTGTAAATAGTGCTGTCATTTGTTTTGGATACTAAATAAATATCTTTCACAGTTAATAAGGTGTCTTCTAAGTTTTGCAACCCAAGATTTACTGACCTCGTCTAGTAAATTAAAGCAACGTTATTGTTTATTTCCCACATGTGTGTTTATGCATATATTTATATATATACACACACACATATCTCAGGCCACTATGAAGAGCCATAACTACCATAAAAATTACTTTATGAGAAAAGAATTAGGAGATTCATAGAGTTTAGAGGATAAATTTAACATAACACCTGATAACAGCCAAACCCTAGGCTTGAATATACAATGTTTTCCCTGAGAACACACTGCCATCATGTTTCATATCTTTAATAATTGTGAGTTCTAATCACATTTTTGTGACTTTATTTTTTAAAGTTAAGTCTATTAACAAAATGCAGGTAATTACAATACAAAAATATTTTAAATTTTCAAAAAAGTGACAGTTTTTATCAACATAATCTATTTATTTAATATAAAAGATGGCATTAAAGCACAATTATTAGCTAAATAAGATATACTAGCCCTTGTAAAGTCAGGAGAAATAAAGTTACAGGAAAAAACACATAGAATCTCAATATAGCTCTTATTAAATTGGTTAGTAGCAACAATCTGAACATCTAAAAAACTTCTTCGGTGTAAGGTGGCATAACAAAGTTGTATTGATTTGTATTTCTCTGATGGCTAAAGATGTTGAGCAATTTTTAAATGCCTTTCTAATTCTTTTTTTTTTTTTTTTTTTTTTTTAACAAATCCACTTTCATTAGTTTAAATCCGGGAAGGATACAGCATCACACGAATTCTGTGTCCAATAGCCTTTGCTAGAAGGTTGCTTCGGAATTTGGCACGAACCATGCCGCTGTTTCCATGGGCCTGAGTTACTTTTCCCCAGATGACTCTGTTTTTTTTTGTTTTGACTCTAGGTGTCACTGTGTTGTTTTTTGCTTTATACACATAAGCACATCTCTTGCCCAAGTAGAATTCAATTTCATCTCAAGTATAAACACCTTCAATTTTAAGAAGAGCTGTGTGCTCCCTCTGGTTCCGGAGACCTCGCTTATAGCCAGCAAAAATGGCTTTGCATCACAGCCTTCCAGACATGTTTGCCTTTTAGAAGTACTGTTCCCAGCAGGCCTCCACCGGACCAAAGATGGCGGAAAGAGCCATTTCTAATTCTTCTAATGAGAATTACCTTTTTGGCTCTGAACACCTGTCAAAATGGCTAAGATCAGAAACAAGGATGACAGCCTATGCTGGAGAGAATGCAGAGCAAGGGGACCACTCCTCCATTGTTGGTGGGCGTGTAAATTTGTAAAGCAACTCTGGAATGCAGTATGCAGTTCCTCAGAAAACTGGGAATCAATCTCCCCACAGATTCTGCAATACCACTATTGGGCATATACACAAAGGATGCACATCCACACCCCAAATGCATTAGATCAACTATGTTCATAGCAGCATTGTGTAATAGCAAGAACCTAGAAACAACCTAGATGTCCCTCAACTGAAGAATGGATTAACAAACTGTGGTACATCTACACAATGGAATATTACTCAGCACTGTTAAAAAAAAATGGCATCCTAAAATTTGCAGGCAACTGGATGGATTTGTAGAATGTCCTTCTTATCAAGATATCACAAGCCCAGAAACATAGGCACAGGATGTACTCACTCATCAACAAACTTATACAAGAAGCAAAGAATACACAAGCTGCAAACCACAAACCCTGAAAAGCTTGGGATCAGAGAGAACTTAAGAGAGACATCCAGAGATTTCCCTAGGTAGAGAAAATAGAGAACATCACTTTAGCCATTGGGATCATAATAGGTTGCAACCAAGAAAAGGTGAGAACAAATCATGAGAAAAGAAGATGGTTGAGTGAGAGGAGCAACAAAGAGGGAGAAGAAAAAGAGATGGATATCTTGATAAAGGAAGCCAATGTGGGGTTGGAAAAAGTCCAGGTGCTAGGGAAACCTCCAAGAACTGACAGGATGTCCCTAGCTAGATCTCCAATCAATAGTGGATGGGGTGTCTAGATAGGACTTCACGTGTAATCAAATGAATAACCACCCTAAGTGTCATCACAAAACCTACATTAAAGAATGAAAAGAGGTGGAGGTAGAAATCCATGGCTGAGCTTCTGGTCCTGTTGAGAGCAGGGGAGAAGAATCTATATGAGCAAAGAGACAGGGATTATGAAGAAAATTCCCACAGTGATGGCTGGCTGGAGCTCTGGGGAGCTCACTAAATCAACAACAGCCACTGGGGAATCATGGGAAAAAGGAGCTAGGCTCTCCAAGGGTAGGCAACTCTTGATTGGCATGGACAGTATGTGGAGCCTCAAGGGGTGGGATCAGACTGTGTTTTGGTATGTGAGCTGGCACCTTGGAGCCCATTCCCTGCAGAGGAGCACCTAACCCAGCCTCGATAATGGGATTTTGAAATTAGACTTGCTTAGAATTGATGCACCATGCTGAGCTAACCCACCTTGGAATTTCTTGCCCTTTTAGGGGTGGGAGTAGGGGAGAGGGAGACCAAAGGCTGACTGGGCAAAATTGGGAGGAGGGAAGGTAGGGGGAGTAGGGGATACAGGGATAAAAAAGACTTTATTTTATAAGTAAAAAAAATAAAATAAAATAAAAAGAATTCTCAGGTGACGCACAGACCTTTACAGCTAGAGTCATCAGGTTTGTGCTTTTTTCTATCCCTCCCTAACCATCTACTCAGATGCCTTTCATCTACATCATAGACAGCACCGTGAAAGACAATGAGGAAACCCATTTTCAAAGTACAAAAAGTAGGAAAATGGCCACACTCATTTGTAATGACAGTATCGGCTTCAAGGCAGCTGTTTCAGATTGGAGGATTGGTCACTAAGTCTAAAAGCCATTTGCTCATTGGAAGGCTGCTCAAAGCTGACCAAAGTAGCCTCATTCCCATAAGCTGCTTCAGTATGCTTGAAATTACTCCACTTGGGAAATGTACTCTCTCCACCAGCCTATATAATCTCAGATGCATCTAATCCACATCTTTCACTGCTCCCAGTAAACTTTTCTCTGAGCTGTAAAATCCTAAACGCTGATCTTCTTTTTGTCTCTCCTGTCTGTGGACCCAGAACACTGCTTCATTTCAAACTCCTTGTTCTGCTCTCTGCCCTGTCTTCCCAGCCTCAGTTCCAGGGTGTTCCAATCCAGAGTGATGATCAATCTTGTTTGTGGAGATTTTCCTTCCCACAGAAGTGGTCCTCCCCCACAAAAGATTACAATCATTAACTTTCCCATTTCATATTCTCTACCTAAGTGAACTGATTGGCTCCCAATGAAGTCACCATTAACTATGGTTGATGGGATACAAACATCAACCATGAGGAATATAAATCTGCTTCTAGACACTTAGTTCTTCTGCTTCCCTTTGCAAATCCAAGTGGATTTTAAAAAGCAGGGGATGAATCTGAGACTGAGTACAAAATTAGTGGGTTTGACTATTTCACACAAAAGAAATTATTAATTACAAATGCATACTACTCATGTATCTTATCGGAGAGGGAAAGGAGAATAGAACAGGATGGCAAAAGAAATAAAAGCTCTTATGATTCTGCCACCTATGAAATCATTCCCCAAAAAGGGTCACCTTGCCCTGCAGAGAGACTAGGAAAGCAACGCCTCGTATTATCCTTCCTTCCTGTACCAGTGAGCGGACTTACTGCAGGTAGGAAAACGCAATTACCAAAGGTTGTTATGCAGTGCTATGATGGCTTTCACCTGTCTGTCAAGAGTTGAAGAGGATTTATTAACCAAAGTGGTGAGCTGAAGTTAACTCACCTGTCAAAAACTGACCAATTTCCAGGCTTGAACTTGGTTCATAGCAGTTCTCACTTACTTCTATAATATCAGATACATATGACATAGAACAGTTTAGGAAACATTCACCTTCTCATTACTTGTCATAGAAATCATGTAGGTTTGCATTTAGAGTATAACAAGAAAGAGTGGACCACTGAGATAAGAGTAGAAAGGAAACATAGTGCATTCACTGTGATCAGGAGACAGTCTGCAACACATGCACTTTTGGGAAACCAAGACCTGCAAATGACAGCTGACCATTACCAAATTCTTACATCTGCCACATAAACATTACACTGTGTAACTTAGAAGATGGTTAGGTACTTAGGAAACAACTGTTATATATGCACAGGGTTCTGAGTTCAAATTCTCAATAGTCAAGTAAAAAGTAAAAAAAATGCTAGGCTTGGTTGTCTGTACTTGCAGCCCCAGTTCTCTAGGGGATGAAGATAGGAGGCTTGCTAGAACTTACTTGCAGGCTGCAAGCCTACCTCTAAGCTTAGTGAGAGACCTTGTCTTGAGGGAATAAAATGGGGGGTGACAGGGCAGTATGCTCAATAACCTTTTCTAACGTCCACATGTGTCTGAATTCACATGCACACAGGTACAGATACACACACAGACAATAGCTTAAAATTGTCTTACATTCCTAATCAAAAGAAATAGCACCACTGAGAAAAACTCACAAAAATGGCCTACAAAGGGAAAAAAGAATGAAAAAGAGAAACTGGATTTTTTTCACATATCTCATTTTATGATTTTGAATGTAGCAATGTAAAAACTGTACAAAGGTCAATTCAAATCAAAGAAGAATATACCTTAGAAATTTCTACTAAAATTAAACACAGATTGAGATAAATTGATGATGCATTTAAGTAAGAAGCTATAACCATAAAGCAGAAAAAATTACTTCTATTGACATCAGAGCACAACATTTTGGGTACACAATGCCCAGTGTAACAAAAGAACAAACAAAAAGAAAATATAACTTCACTCAGTACTATGGCAGGTAGAGCCAATAACAATGCTCTTTTGAGAGTATTGTGAATGTTTCACTGTTAGGGTAAGCAAATGAGTAATCATGTTAATGTCATCTGAGAGAAGATCTGTCCCTTAAATGTTAGAAGCTGCAATGTGAAGTCATAAGAAATAGGCACTAATCTTTAGTTTGAATTGGATATGTCTACACTTTTATCTCTACAAAAAATCATATCTGTAATTATGAAAGTTATACCTGTCTATAGCAATAGTTCCATCCATACCTAGAACAGTAATCAATGACCATTAATTTCACTGTCAATAAAACAGGAGTCTATGAATTTCACACTTCTATAGCTAGGACAGGAGTGAGCCAAAGCAATTTGTAATGCTTTATCACACATCCTAGAAGCTAGGTCAACAGGACAGACAAGTTAACTTGAATGGGCTCCACTGGGCAGAAGCACAATAACTGATGCCACAGGAAGACAACAGCATCAGCAGAAAAGCTTCCAACATGACCCAGCTATAGCACTTCCAGACAAATACCCACAAAACCAAGAGTCAATGTGTCACAGAAGTGCTTGGTCATCAATGTTTGTTAGACCTCTAACAACAGAAGGATGGATAAACAAATTGTAGCTTAAATGCACAATGGTGTTTTTCAAGCATCACAAAGAAAAAAGTTGCATCACTTTTAGGAAAATGGATACAACTGAAATCCTCACATTAAATGAATGAAGGCAGTCTCAGAAAAACAAACATCTCATATTTTCTGTCATATGTTGTTCGTATGATGTTCTTTATTTATCTTCATAGGTGAATAAAGTCACATATATACTTATGACATGAAACTGAAAACCAATCTGGGGAGGAAACAAAGGGAACTACTGGGGGGATAGAGGGCAAGAAGATGAAGGGTAGTGAAGTGTGATGGGAAATACGTTCCAGTTGCATTATAACTTTTCATGGAAACAGCCCCTTGTTATCTTGGTTTTGGGTTTTCCTTTTCTTTTTTTTTTCATTTATCCATTTTTATTTTTTTATATATTTATTATTTGGTGATTTTACATCATGCACCTCATCAAGCTCAGTTATCAATCCTGTCAGATTCATATCCACACTTATGATCTCCCCATTTACAAAAACGCCCATTCATGCTGCTCATTTGCTTACTGGAGCATAATTAAACTCCCAGTGGTCAGACCCTTAAAGAAAACAAGTCTTTCCTCACCCACACCTCTGCCAGAGGCCATCAATACAGAAGTGAAGCACTGTGTCATTTAGCTATGTTCTAGCCTTGAGCTCTTGTGTACAATGACATCTTTTTTTTTTTTTTTTTTAAGTCCACTGAGTGAGTACAACCCCTGCTTTTCTATCTGGGTTTCTTATGTCTCTCTCAGAAATATGTTCAAAATAGTATGTCCATATTAATTCCACCCCTACCCCATTACAAAGCTATCTTTGAAGGTTACTAGAGCCTTGAAAATTAACTGGGATATCTGGTTTTTCTTTGTTTCATAGGAGATAGAGGAAAGACAGACAGGAGTCCCCAGTGGTAGGGAATCTTGGCATGTAGGCCATGCTCAGTGACTGGCCTGAGTTCAAATAAACTTTAAGGAGTTTAAATGTGGCATCAATAAACATAAATTTGGTTAGTTATTTGATTGTGTGCAGTACAGTGAAATACTGGGGCACATGGGAAAGAATGGCTTACCCATGTAGTGGGATTTAGACATTATTGAAAGAGACCTAAAGACATAGCTTTGGGGTCTCAGGACCCTTAACAGGGTGTGGCCAGCCCCACTGAGAACCCCATTGCATGCTACCCTTCCTTCCTGTTTGTTCCTGTACTTCCTCAAAGAGAAGATTGGCACCATCACTGCGTAAGACAATTCCACTCTCCAAAACTTGCTTTGCAGTTCAATTTATAACAGTGAGTGTTTATATAACCCCTTAATAAATATTCATTCTTTATACAGTCAATTAAAAATAAAAAATTCTACAATAGCCCATCATCTGGAAATCAGGTGTAAATAAAGGCCTTGATCTTGATAGAGGAGCTTGTACAGAGAAAGACTTACCAACTGAGTTTAAAGGACTCTGTGCTCACCCACATTAAACCTCAGGAAAGCTGGTGAGGACCATTCTGACATATAGGTAGAGCTTCAAGGTAATCCACAGGCAAGTTTTGGAGTTTATGAGCAAGTAAGGGACACAGAGACAAGTTTCTCTCTCAAGCCACACATCCAGGAATGCAGACTTAACTTTCCTCATAAAGTCTTCCATGAAAGTAAGAGCTTCTTTCTTGAAAAGAACTCTTTTACATTAAAATAAAATGAACTGTTCTCCCTTCCATCAAAGAAAGCCTTCCTTTTTCAGCATAGAATGCAGAGGGAGAACATTTTTAAATTTGGAAAATTCCTAAACCTGCTCTTTCACTTTCACAGATAAAAATCCATTATTTCCCCAATAACGTATTGGATGAATTGGAGTCAAACAAGATATGATTGGAACTGAAAGCCATCCAATTTTATTTCCCTTTGCTCCTCTGATTCACAGCGAAGCTTGGCTCTGTGCAGGTGATCACTATGAGAGCAAAAGTTGACATCAATTGGAGTTCTCGAAAGAGCTGTCTCTGTGTGGGGAAAAATATCACCTTTTTTAAAAACATAGGAGCAACATCCAACAACACAGACAAGGCAGAGATGGATATGAAAGAAATAATTGTCACCTAGTGATTATTGAAGGATTGCTCATAATGCTCTCTTTCAATAAACTCCACTAAAGAGAGCTGGATTATTTGAATATATCGTAGTGTTAATTATGACCAGGCTGCATTTACAGCCTAATTTGTATTTTTACAGCCTGTGACATGTAAAAGCTTGAGGTAATTTCAGTATCATATTGGGTGTTTAAAATTCAGTGAGTGGTGTTAGCTTCAACCATCAGCCATTTCATTTAACACCTATTTAGCCAAGTAAGATTGGGAGGGGATGGTGTTGGGGAAGCCATAGACCCTCCAGGAAATCCCAAGAGCAAGTTTCCATCAATTTCCACTTAAACAGCCAGATAAAAATAATCCTAAATGGCCAATATGGTACTCTGTCTCAATTATTATCCACAAAAATCTTCAACACATATTGATCTGATGTTGTAACTTCTAAATTGGTTTTGTGACTAGCCTCTCTTGGGAGTGACTGTACATTTCTTCCACTACAAGAGTATAATCTGTTTACCACAGTTTGAATCAGGACTGTTTAACAAGTGTGTATAGTTTCTCTTGAGATGGCAGAAGTTATCACTGGTCCTTATTTTATTTTGGAAGCTAGGAAAACCCATCATGTTAAATTCACATCTTTGGAAGCAAGGAGAGACTGCTTGAAATATGTACCCAGTCCAAAGAGATCCTGAATAAGTAGGACTGGTTGTTTAAGCACATCTCTATGAACAACAAACATCTCAGGAAGAGGATATCTAAATCAATAAATCTTAAGAAAGATCTTTAAAAACATAGAATTAGGCTCCATGCCTACTAGACCATAGGCACATTGCCCATTTTTCTGTCTCTTAACTTGCAAGCTATCCATGCCTCCAAGGGACTTTTGGTCGAGCCTTTTCTTCTTTGTTTCTCTTTAGAGAGGTAAAGAAAAAAAAAATGTTCTTGTTTCTTTGAGTCCTATTCTCAAATATCAAATCTAATAAATTATTCAAGTTTCCTGTACAAGTAAGTGGCTTTTTTCATCAAAGTAATATCTAAATTTGAAAATCTACTCCAGACAGATCTGCTTTTCTCATCCAAACGTCAAGGCTGGATCAGGTATTCCTCTGGAGGGAATGGTCTCCAAGGTGCTGGTCCAAAGTGTTATAGATCCCAAGCTGTTCAGTGGCTGTGGTTTGCCATTTGGGAATGCTTTGCTTTTTGTTTAAAGTCCACTAATGAGTGAGTACATCCCCTGCTTATATTTCTGGGGTTGTGATACCTCACTCAGGACATTCTCCAAATTCATCCATTTGTATGCAAATTTAAGGATATCATTTTTTTTCTTACTGCTGAGTAGTACTCCATTATGTAGATGTATCACAATTTGTTAATCCATTCTTCAGTTGATGGACATCTAGGTTGTTTCCAGTTTCTTGCTATTACGAATAATGCTGCTGTGAACATAGTTGAGCTATGACTTTGGGGTGTGGATGTGCATGCACCAGTAGTGGTATTGCTGAATCTTTGGAGTGATTGATTCCCAGTTTTCTGAGAAAATGCCATACTGCACTCCAGAGTGGCTGAACAAGCTGACATTCCCACCAACAATGGAGGAGATAAAGAGATGAGCAGAAAAGAGAGTGACTAGGAGGGGCAGGAGGGGAAAGGGAGTTTGAACACCGAAATACATGGATAAAAAAAATAAGACTTTATTCAAAATAGTAAAAAAAGAAAATCTACCAATTGTGTGATTTATTGTCATTCACCAAAAGGATACCTACGAGAGAAATGTTAGACAGGCTCACTGGAAAAATACAAAAGGACATAGAGAAGGTATATTACTCACGCTTCTCATTGCTACAACAAAATTCCTGACAAAAGCCTCTTGAAAAGTACATTTATATTGGCTCATAGTTTAAGCTACAATTGGATCTTCAGGGGACATTATGGTGATGAGAACTTGATGCAACTGGTTATACTGAGTCCACAAACAGGAGTCAGAGAAGTGAATGCTGAGACTCAGTTTCCACTGTTCTTTGATTTAGTCTAGGACCCCAGACCATGGAATGGCGCTGGCCAAATTTTCATCTTTCAGTTGCATCAATATAGAACTACCCTCACAGACATGTAGAGGTCAGTCTTACACACAAATTTACACACTGTTAAGCTGGCAATCAACATTAGCTATCACAAGAGCCTTGCTTATTGGATTATACAAATTGAACCCACTACTCAAAGTACTAGATTATAAAAATAATACTTTTTTAAACCAAGAACAAATTCTAAATATATGAGAAGCAAGAACTGACACTACAAACAAGAAAATTCTGTACATTTGGTTTGGTTAAGTTTTTTTTTTTTTTTTTTTTTTTGGTTGTCTTCTTTGTATTATTTTTGCCTTTTCTATGTGAATAGAAAAAAATGATAGATATTTTCCCAGTTTCATAATTTTAATTACTTGCCCCTATAAATTCTGAACTCAGGTAGTTTATGTGGTCAGATTAGGACACATATCTTAAGAGAAAAAAGTCTAGGCAGCCATGTGTAGAGTTAGTTGGTGGTTTGGCCATGTTAGCAGCCTATGTGAACAACTGTATGATAATTTCCATTAGCTGAGCAAAATGAAACAGACCATGAGATGTAAAACAATTACGGCCTTTGATTTTCCAACTATAATGGCATGTTCACTGCTTAGAAGCTATCTGATCAATCTATTTGATATGAATAAATTTTACTCTTTCCTTTTAATAAAAACTCACCAGAGGGATATTTTGTATAGGGCAGAAGAGATGATTCAGCAGTTATGAGCACATGCTATTCTTGCTTGACCAGCCTCAGTTTCCTGAAGACATATTGGGCTCTTCACAACCACCCATAACTCCAGCTTCAAAGGGATCCAAAGCCTCTGGCCATAAGAAGGATAAAGGTGAACCTATACCTTTCCTTCTGCTCCTGAGATCTAATTGCCTAGCCCCATGCCCAGCAGTGTAGCAGGAAAGCTGCTGCTGTCTCCCTTTCTCTTCTGATCCCATCTCTAACAGAGCAGAATGATCTTCTCTCTAACCCTAACCCCCGAATTCCTCCCATTATCCCAGCCTCCAACATTAGCAAGCATTCCCTGGGAGCACACCAGCTGATCTAAAGAGGAAGACAGGCAAACTAAATGAAGACCTTCACCACTCCCTCCTCTGCTCCAAGTCAGATTCTCCAGTCTCACCCCTAGCTCTAGAACACCAACACCTTCCTTCACTGCCCACACATCTTTTGTGAATCCCAAAGACCCGACCCTCCTAATCTCCCTCCCTTCCACACTGGTTACTTTTTCCCAGACACTAACTCCAGCATGCATCCCCTGTTAACCCAGGCCACTCCTGCCAGAAAACCAAGTAGGCTGTCTACAGACCTTCTTCTCCCAATTTCTCATCCTAGATCCAGTCCCTCTGTTTCATTCCAGCTCTGCCGCAGAACACTTGGATCAGTCCTCTCAGACCCTGCTCCCATCTTCTGTGGATCCCAGAGATCTTCCTCTTCTAACCTTACTCCGCCCACTCATTGCTCTGTCCCAAACTCCACCTCCTGCTTACCCAAGGGCCACTCCTCTCAGGGAACTAGAAGGCTTTAGTGAAACTCACATCATTCCTTTTACTTCTGAGATCCAATGCCCACAGCTTCATTCCTAGCTCTTTTACAGGAAAGCTATTGCTGTCCCCCTTTCTTCTCTGACCACATCAACAATGGACCACAATGATCTCTCCCCAGCTTACCTCCAATTCACCCATTATCCCAGTCTCCAACCCCAGTAGGTATCCTTTGCTAACCCAAGATTCCTGTAAATACACCAGATGAGCAGAGCAGGAAAACAGGCAAATATCTTTCCAAATATCTGGAAAGGAAACAGTTGTCAAGGACCAAAAGACACATCCAAAAAGACAAATCAGGAAACCAGCATCTACACCTATAATCACCCTAAACTGAAGTTATTAGACTCCAGTGAAAAGGACATAATTAATAATGACCAGAGCAATGTCTCCACTACAGCCCAGCTATCCTACCATAGCAGACCAACATGAATATTTCAACATAGCTGAAACTCAGGGGAAATACTTTAAAACCACCTGTATAAAGCTAATAAAGTTTCTTAAAGAAGAAATTAATAAAATCCCTTAAAGAAATCCAAGAAATCACAAATAAGCAGTGGAAGAAAATAAATAAAACTGTTCAAGACCTGAAAATAAAAATAGAATCAATGAAGAAAACACCAACAGAAGAAATTCTGAGAATAAAAATATTAGGAATTTGAACAGTAATTACAGAAGCAAGTTTAAGCAACAGAATAGAAGTAAATGAAAGAATTTCAGGCATTGGAAATATCATGCCATTGGTCAAAGAAAATGTTAAATCTTAAAACTTCTATCACAAACATCCAGAAACTCTGGGACACTATGAAAAGATCAAACCTAATAATAACAGAAATTCAAGAAGAAAAGAATTCCAACTCAAAGACACAGAAAATATTTTCAACAAATTGATAAAGGAAAAATTTTATGATATGCCTATAAAGGTACAAGAAGCATACAGAACACCAAATAGATTGGACCTGAAAAGAAAGTCTCCTAGGCACATAAAAATCAAAATACCAAACAAAACAAAAAATGGATATTAAAAACTGCAAGAGAAAAAGACCAAGTAACATGTAAAGGCAGACAGATCAGAATTATACATGACTTCTAAGTGGAGAATCTATAATCCAGAAAAAACTTAACAAATGTGCTTCAGACTCTAAGACATTACAGGTGCCAGTCCAGACTACTATACCCAATAAAATCTCCAATCACCGTAGGTGAATAAAATAAGATATTCTCTGATAAAGTCAAATTTAAACAAAATCTGTCTACAAAATCAGCCCTACATAAGAAAAGTTCCATTTTAAAGAAGCTAACTATAGCCATAAAAACATAGGGAATGAATAAAATCAGACCAGCAAAATCAAACGAAGGGAAACACACACATACAGACACATACTACCACCACCAACAACAACAACAATAAAACAGTGGGAATCAATAATTATTTTTCATTGATATCTCTCTACATGAATAGAATCAATTTTCTCAACAAAAAGACACAGACTAAAAAATGATATGAAAACAGGATTTATTCTTCTGCTGCATCCAAGGAACACACCTCAAAATTAAGGATAGACATTACCTCAGAGTAATAAGAGCAGGCATTAAAAGTCTTCAGACAACAATAAAAATCTCAGGGCCATGTGGTTTTAGGGTATAATTCTATCAGACTTTCAAATGAAAGTTGACATTAAGACTCTTCAAATTACTTTTTAAAATAGAAACAAAAAGAATATTGTTCAATTCACTCAATGAGGCCACAGTTACCTTTGTACCCAAATTATACAAAGATTCAATAAAAAAGAGAATTAAAGACCAATTGCTCTTAAGAACATAAATGATATTTAGTAAGTATTTACAAATCAAATCCAAAAATACATCAAGACTATTTTCCACCATGATAAAGTAAGTTTCATCCAAGACATGCAGGGTGATTCAACATATAAAAATCAATAAATGTAATTCACCATAAGAATAAACTGAAAGACAAAAATTATATGTTGTTTTCATTAGATTCTAGAAAAGCCTTTGACAAAATCCAATAATCCTTCATGACAAAAGTACTGGAGAGATTAAGGAGACAAGAAACACATCTCAGCATAATAATGGAAATTTACACTAAGTCTATAGCCAACATCAAATTAAATGGAGAGGTCAAAGCATTTAAACTAAAACTAGAAACAAAATAAGGTTGTCCACTATCTCCATATATATACTCAATATAGTATTTGAAGTCTTAGCTAGAGAAATATGACAACTGAAGAAGATCTAAACAATAAAAATTTAAAAGGAAAAAAGTCAAAATATCAATATTTACAGATGATAATACAGTGTACTTAAGTCATCCTAAATGTTCTTCTAGGGAATTCTTACAGCTAATAAATACTTTTAGCAAAATAGCTGTATACAAAATTAACTCAAAAACTTGTTAGCCTTCCTATATACATATGGCAAACAGACTGAAAAAGAAATCAAGAAAACAATACCCTTCACAATAGACTCAAATAATACAAAATATCTTGGAGTAATTTTGAACAAACAAGTGAAAGACTGATATAATAAAAAGTCAAGTTTTTAAAGAAAAAACTGACAAACATATCTGAAGATATAAAGATCCCTGAATGTCATGAATTGCTAGCAAGCACTAACATAGAAAAAAATGTCCATCCTACCAAAAGTAATTAATAGATTTAATGTAATCCCAATCAAAATTTTATTACAATTCTTTACAGTGCTTGAAAGAACAATTACCAGCTTTACATAGAAAAACAAAAACAAAACACCCACCCAACCACAATTTGCATCATCACAGTTTGACAATTGGAGACTGGTCCAAAGCTGACTAAGAAGTGAGTGACACCCATATCCTCAGACAAAGCAAAAACCGTAGTCTTCAAACCCTGGCCCCAGGGCACAGCCCCCAGAACCCCAACTACACCCAGCTCCATGCTAACCAAAAAAAAGCTAGGAGAGCTCCACTAAGCCTAATCCCCAGGAAAACATAGCTGGAGGAACATCCCATAGACCAAATCCCAACCAAACCCAATCTGCATCATCACATTATGTCAACTGGAGCCCCTGAAGTCTGCTGGGTCCACAGCTGACTAAAAGCCAACTAAGAGCTGATTAAGAGTAAACTGAGGAAGCAATGGGCAGATACCAGTGCAAGAATATGTATAGCAATATAAAGAACAATAAGACAGCACCAGAAGAAGCTAGTGGTTCTACAACATCAGGACCTGAGCATAACAATGAAGAGGATGGAAATGACCTTAAAATCAACTTTATGGAGATACTAGAAGCTTTAAAAGAGGATATAAAAAGACTCCCTTAAAGAAATAGAAGAAAATACATATCACAAACCCAGAAAGATAAGCAGGGGATGTACTCACTCATTAGTAGACTCTAAACAAACAAACAAACAAACAAGAAAAAAGCAAAGCATGCCCAAGCTGCAAACCACAACCACTGAACAGCTTGGGATCAGAAACATCTTGGACTAACTCCTTGGATCCCATTCCCTCTAGAATAACACCTGACTCAGTCTTGAGGTTGAGGGGAGAAAACTGGATCTGCCAGGAGTGTAGGCTGAACCAAGCAATACTGGGACAGTGGGACCTTGGGACCATCTGCCACCTGCCCCCGGGGTGGGGGGTGGGGGTGGGGAGATGGGGAGTTGTCAAGAAGAGAGAATGACCTGATGTGTTGGGAGGGGGAAAAGACCTTGAATAAGGATATACAGGACAGAAAGTGTGACTTCTTTGTTCATAATAATAAAAAACAAATAAATAAATAAATACAAACAAAAAATTAGAAGAGATTAACAAATCCCTAAAAAGAAGAAGAAGAAGAAGAAGAAGAAGAAGAAGAAGAAGAAGAAGAAGAAGAAGAAGAAGAAGAAAGCAAACAGGTAAAAGAAACATTCTGAGAATTAAAAACTGAAATAGAAGCAGTAAAGATGACACAAACCAAGACATAGCTGGAAATAGAAAACCTGAAGAAAAGAACCAAAACTATAAATGCAAAAATAAGCAACAAACTGCAGAAGATGGAAGAGAGAGACTCTCTGGACTGGAAGATGCAATATTGAAAATAGATACATCAGTTAAAGAAAATGCTAAAACCAAAAGTGTCATAAAACAAAACATCCAGCAAATCTGGAACACCATAAAAACCAAATCTGAGAATAATTGGAATCAAAGGAAAATATAAGAAAATATATTCAAGAAAATCATAGAAGAAAATTTCCCCAACATAAAGAAGGGAATGCCTGTAAAGATATAGGAAGCCTACAGAACACCAAATAGGCTATAACTCTCAAAAATGTCTGCTTGCCACATAATAATCAAGACACTAAACCTAGAGAACAAAGAAAAAATACTAAGATCTGCAAAGGAAAAAAGCTGCAAATTACCTATAAAGGCAGACCAATCAGAATAACACCTGAACATTCAGTGGAAATAATGAAAGCAAGAAGAATCCCAACCATGACTACTATACCCAGCAAAACTGTCAATCATCATAGATGGAATAAACAAGATATTTCTCAGCAACGTCAGATTTAAACAAACCTATTTACCAATTCAGCTCAACAGAAAGCACTAGATGGAAAATTCCAACCTAAGGAAACCACAAATAATCAATAATCCCACAGGGGGGAAAAAACAAAGAAGGTAAATATACACATGCTACTACCAAAAATAATGTGAAATATCAATCATTAGTCATTAACATACATTAATATCAATGGACTCAATTCACCTACAGAAAGAAACACCCTAACATGATGAACACAAAAACAGAAACCATCCTTCTGCTCCATAAACACACACACACACACACACACACACACACACACACACATCAACTTTCAAGACAGACACAGACTCTAAGTAAAGAGTTGGAAAGAGACTTTTCAATTAAATGCTCCTAACAAACAAGCTGCTGTAGCCATCCTAATATCTAACAAAATAGACTTTAAACTAAAATCAATCAAAAGAGATCAGGACAGACACTACTTGTTCATCTTAGGAAAAATCTACCAAAATAAAGTCTCAATTCTGAATATTTATGCCTCCACACAAGGGCACCTGCATATGTTAAAGAAGTACTACTGAAGTATAAACCTCACATCAAACCCCACACACTAATAATGGGAGAACTCAATACCACACTTTAACCCTTGGATAGGTCAATCAGACAGAAACTCAACAGAGAAATAAGAAATCTAACAGATGCTATGACCCAAATGGAATTAATAAATATATGCAGAACCTTCCACACAAAGAAATATACATATTTCTTAGCATCATGTGGAACCTTCTTTAAAATTGACCACATTCTCAGTCATAAAGCAAATATAAATAGAACAAAAAATGGGAATAACTCCTTGTATCATATCAGATTACCATGGTCTAACGTTAAGAGTCCAACAACAAAAATCAAAGAAAGCCTACAAATTTGTGGAAACTGAACATCTCTCAGTTGAACCACATCTGGGTCAAGAAAGAAATCAAAGACTTCTTACAATTTAATGAAAATTAATCCACAAAATACCCAAGTTTATGGGACAGAATGAAGCAGTATGATGAGGAAAATTCATAGCACTAGATGCCTATATGAAAAACTGAAAGAAATCTCGGAGAAGAGACTTAACAGCACAGCTGAAAGCTTTAGAAGGATTAGAAGCAAACTCACCTTGAAGAAGTAGACTGTGGTGGAATGTTCTGTATGCTGTAAATAAAGTAACTGATTTGGCCTACGGACAGCACCATAGAAGTGGGTGGAGAATCAGAGGGCAGGCAGGTAGGAAAGGGTAGAGTCAGTGAGCCACGGGCTGTGGACCACGTGGTGAAAAGATAAATGGAAATGAGTTAAATTAAGATAAAAGAGCTAACTAATAATGTGCTTAAGATATGGGCCAAACAGTTTAAAAGATATAAGCGTGTGATTCATTTCTTTGGGGGACAAAAGCCGGCGCACAAACCAGGTTCCAACCGTCATAGCGCGCGCCAGGTCACAAACTTCCCGGACCCAAAACGGGCCAGGAAAAACTTTCTACAACAGTAGACAGCAGGAAATATTCAAACTTAGGGCTGAAATCAATATAATAGAAACAAAGAGAACAATACAAAGAATCAATGAATCAAAGAGATGGTTCTCTGAGAAAGTCAACAGCATAAATAAAACCTTAGTCAAACTAATCAAAAAGCAGAGAGAGAGAGTATCCAAATTAACAAAATCAGAAATGAAAAGAGAGAGATAAAATCAGCCACCCAGGAAATCTAGAGAATTATCAGGTATTACTTTAAAAATCTATACTCCACTAAAATGGAAAACTTAAAAGAAATAGCTTTCTGAACAAGGAACACTTACCAAAATTAAATCAAGATCAGATTAAAGACCTAAACAGACATATAACCACAAAGGAAATTGAAGCTGTTATTAAAAGTCTCCCAAGTAAAAAAAGCCCAGGACTAGATGGTCTCAGTGCAGAGTTCTACCAGACATTCAAAGAAGAGCTAATATCAATACACCTCAAATTGTTCCATACAGTAGAAACTGAAGGAACATTGGTGAACTCTTTTTATGAGGCCACAATCAACCTGATAACAAGCCACTCAAAAAAGCAACAAAAGGGAATTATAGACCAATCTCTCTCATGAACATTGATGCAAAAATAATCAATAAGACTCTAGCAAACATGGAGGGTAGATAAAGTGATGAGGAGAAGATTGAGTGATGGGGAAGAGTGGGAGGGGGTAGGGAGTCTGAACAAGGGAATACATGGATAGAAAATATGACTATTCAAAAAAACAAATGGAATGCTATTATTAGGCTGGGGAGTGAGGGGTTCAGAGAAAATTTCTTTACAATCTCTGGTAGGTGGGCAGCTGCTGGCTGATTGGTTGTTTAAGGATGGGGAGAAGATGATTCCTTGCTGGGCTAGCATGCCCTCTGATTCCCCAGGACATTGGGCACTTGGCCTTGAATGATTAGCCTTGGGGGCCTAGAAACTTCTCAGAATGGGGGACTAGGTCCAAAAATAGCACCAGGCCTTAAGACGGAGGGACTTTAGTTTCCACAATTGGCTGAAGGCAGACAAGAAAGTGTGGGCAGGGCTACCACATTAAAAAAAAACTCTGGGATGAGGAAGAGCAGAGCAGAGATGCCAGAAAGACACCAGAGAGATGCCAACAGATGCTGAGGAAAGAAGTTGAAATGCTGCTCTGAGAAAAAGTAGTAAGCTGCATGGGTAAACAAGATATGTAGCAAGTTATATGCTTGGGCCCTAGGTCAATCAGTAGAAAATTAATATAAGCATCTGTGTGTATCTGTGGGACTGTGGATCTGCAGATTTTGATCATGGGCTGAACAAATCAGACACTTTATTACAAGTGATGATGTCAGGGAAAATAGAAAGGATAGCCTAAGGGTGAGAGACATTAGGGTATAAATGGACAACAGTTAATGAAGTGAATGTCCTGGACTAAGTGGAGAATACCATTAATGTTTTTCGACTGTTAACAGGGGGAGTATTACAGGATCAGGAGATATGGTATAGAAGTGATGGGTATGAGGCATGGGTAGAGGATGGTTAATTGTAGGGCATATTGGGTTTGGAGATGTAGGGAGAATGATTTTTGAGTTTAATAAAGAGGGGTTTATGATGTGCAGCAATGGAAGGAGGGGTGGTACCCATACAATAGGATGGACTAGAGAAGGAGGCAGAGGAAAAGAGAGTTTGAGATTTTTAAGGAAAGGAATTGGAGGGATGCAGGAGTGTCCTGGGAGTTGTTATCAGGCTAAAAGAGAAACTTTTAGTCAGTTCTGAAGAAGACACCATTTTCTGTTAAGGAAATAAAACAGGAGGAAATAAGGAGAAAGTTTAATTATGTTCCAGTAAGTAAATGAGCAACATGAATGGGCATTTTTTTGTAAATGGGGACATCATAAGAGTGGGTATAAATCTGAGAGGATTGATAACTGAGGTTGATGAGGTACATGATGTAAAAATCATCAAATAATAAATAAAAATATATATTAAAAAACTTAGAAAAGAATAAGTTAAGGGAGGATTCTGCATATTCTGACTATGGATGACGGTGAGTGGTTACCATGGAGAGGAGAAAAGAAACTTGAAACAATTGTTTATTTACCTTAAATTACTTTCTCAGACCCATAAATGGCTTACTCAGACCTTCATAGCTTACTTAAATATTTTCATTTCTTCAGTTTTTAACACATACTGTTGTAAATATTGTCTTATCTCAGACCTGGATACTTTGTATCATTCATTTTTCTTAACCTACATAACTATTTATCTGTTTCTCTTAATCTTCAGAAATTCAAATCTTAATGTGAAGTCTGTCAGCAAGGTAAAATGTATAAATACAACAAGACTGTTTGATGTTGAAGCTATGGCTAGCTACCAATTTCATCAGAGACCTGAGAAGGATAAATTTGTGTAAAAAGTACAATCTAAATGCTTTTGCAAAAATTAAAATGAGAGAGACTTACTTGTAGTGGAATTATGTGTTACATTGTAAATAATTCTCCCACCTAAGGGTTTAGGAAAAAGGGGATTGGCCAGAGGCAAGCAGGAAGTAAAAAAAAAAAGATTTTAGCAAACAGAATCCAACAACTATTAAAAAAAATTACCCACCACAATCAAGTAGGCTTCATCACAGAGATGCAAGAATGGTTCAACATACAAAAAACTGTGAATATCATCCATTGTATAAGTAAACTGAAAAAAACCACACACACATGATCTTCTCCTTACATGCTGAAAAAGCCTTTGACAAAATTCAACACTCCTCCATGAAAAAAATTCTGGGGTGATCATGTATACAAGGAAAATAACTAAATAAAATAAACGCAATATGCAGCAAGCCAACATCAAACTAAATGGAGATAAACTCAAAGCAATCCCACTAAAATCAGGAACAAGACAGAGCTGTCCTCTCTCTCCTTATCTATTCAATATAGCTCTTGAAGTTTTAGTCACAGCAATAAAAGAACATAAGGAGGTTGAGGGGATACAAATTGGAAAGGAAAAAGTCAAACAATCCCTATTTGCAAATGATATGATCATATACATAAGTGACCCCCAAAATCTACCAGGGAACTTCTACACCTGATAAAAACCTTGGGTGATGTAGAAGGGTACAAGACTAAATAAAAATAATCAATAGCCCTCCTATACATTAAAAATAAAAAGGCTTAAAAGAAATAAGGGAAATATCATCCTTTATAATGCTGCAAATAGTATTAAATATTTTAGGGTAACTCTAACCAAAGAGGTAGCAGACTTATTTGACAAAAACTTTAAGTCTCTGGAAAAAAAGAAAAAGAAATCAAAGGGAATATCAAGAAATAGAAAGGCCTCCCATGCTCCTTAGTAGATATATTCAACATAATAAAAATGACAATTTTTACCAAAAGCAATCTACAGATTAAATGCAATCCCCATCAAATTCCCAAGGTAATTTTTACAGGCCTTGAAAGAACAATACTCAACTTCATATGGAATCACAGAAAACAGAGGATTGCCAAAACAATCCTGCTCAGTAAAAGAACTTCAAGAGGAATCACCATCTCTGACTTCAAGCTGGACTATAGAACTACAGTAATAAAAACAGCATGCTACTGGCATAAAAAAAAGACTTGTGGATCAATAGAATTGAATAGAAAACCCTGACATAAACCCACATACCTATGAACACCTGATTTTTGACAAAGAAACCAAAAATATTCAATGAAAAAAAAGATTGTATTTTCAACAAATGGTGTTGGTAAAACTGGGTGGTAGTAAGTATCAGAATGCAAATAGATCCAAATCTATCATTCTACACAAAACTCAAATCCAAGTGGATCAAAAGCCTCAACATAAACCCAGCTACGCTGTACTTGATAGAAAAGAAAGTGGGATATGCCCTCCAATACATTGGCACAGGTGACCACTTTCTAAATATAACACCAATAGTACAGACACTAAGAACAACAATCAATAAGTGGGACTTCCTGAAACTGAGAAGCTTCTGTAAGGCTAAGGATACAGTTAATAAGACAAAATGACAGCCTACAGAGTGGGAAAAGCTCTTTACCAACCCACCAATTGAAAGAGGACTGATATCTAAAATATAGAGAGAACTTAAGGAACTAGAGGCCCAAAACCTAAATAACCCATTAAAAAATGGAGTTCAGAACTAAAAAAGGGAATTCTCAACAGAAGGAGTACAAATGGCTGAAAGGCACTTGAAAAGGTGCTCAACTTCTTTAGTTAAAAGACATAGATGACAGCCTATGCTAGAGAAGATGCAGAGCAAGGGGAACACTCCTCCATTGTTGGTGGGAGTGTAAGCTTCCTCAGCCACTTTGGAATGCAGTAGGGCAGTTTCTCGGAAAACTGGGAATCAATCTCCCCAAAGATCCAGCAATACCACTACTGGGCATATACCCTAAAGATGCACATCTGTGCTCCAAAGGCATTACCTCCACTATGTTCATAGTGGCATTATTAGTAATAGCAAGAACCTGGAAACAACCTAGGTAGATGGCCCTCAATTGAAGAATGGATTAACAAACTCGTACAAATTAGTACACCACCATGGTGTACTACTCAGCAATAAGAAAAAAATGATATCCTAAAATTTGCAGACAAATGGAAAGATTTAGAGACTATCTTCCTGAGAGAGGTATCACAAACCCAGAAAGATAAACAGGGGATATATTCACTCATTAGTGGACTTTAAACAAAAAACAAAACATCTCTAAACTGCAAACCACTACCACTAAACAGCTTGGAATTTGAAACACCTTGGACCTTTACTTTAGAGCCCATTTTTTCCAGAGGATGACCTGACCCAGTCTTGATGCTGGGGTGAAGAAAGCAGATTTTTCTTGGGTGGATGCTGAACTGAGCCACCTTGAGACCTTGGGATCTCCTGCCCTTGCTGGGGAGGAGATAAATTGATGGAGAGAAGAGTGAGTGACTGGGAAGGGCGAGAAGGGGAAGGGAGTCTGAACAAGGGCATTCATGGATAAATCACGTGACTTTATTCATAATAAAAAAAAGACATACGTACATACATACATACAAATATACAGAAATGCAATAAGCTGTTTTTAAGGAGAGTTTTTTTTTCCTAACTTAATTCTCAAGAATTTTCATTCTGTGCTTTTTGGAATCATTTTCTGCTTTTAACCCCTTTCTAATCCTTGAACACCTGATATGATGGTCTTTATTATCTTCATTAGCCCTCCTATACATTAAAAATAAAAAGACTTAAAAGAAATAAGGGAAATATCATCCTTTATAATGCTGCAAATAGTATTAAATATTTTAGGGTAACTCTAACCAAAGAGGTAGCAGACTTATTTGACATTATTCAAGTGTCTTAGAGAAAAAAAACTAACATTTTTTTAATATCTAAAGGAAGATTAACCACACTGACTAAAGCAAAACAATGGCAACAGGATGTAGATAACATTAACAGACTAACTGACAAATCCCCACTTCATTTTATCTTGCCACATTCTTTTATTATTGTCATAATCAATATTATTTGCAAAGGCTGAGTTGATTCTGGTACAATCCTCATCAATCCTTGTGGCTTTAGTGAGAAAATCAATTTAGTGACTTGATGCACTTGCTATAGTACAGTTTTCATTTCTTGCAAATTTATAGCTAATATGTACATATTTGTGATTTATATGTGTTTTAGACTTCAGAAAAGTATATCTTCTGTTTTTTAATAGAAACAAAAATTGAGGGCTCAGGTGTCCCTTGCTGTTCTTGTGGAGGACCCATGTACTGATTCTAGCATCTGTATGTTGGGTCATGACCATCCATAATTTTAATTATAGGGGATTTAATGCCTAATTCTTACTCAAAGGGCAGCAGGGATGTACATAATACACACACACAAAAGCAAAGAAAACATTCACACACAAACAATAATACATAGAATAAATAGTCAAATAATTATGAAGAAACTGGAATTGGGTTTAAATAGTCTGTCAATAATCTACTCTTGTATTCTTATCTACAACTACTTTTATTGCCAAAACATACACCTAGAGTTATAACATCTACAAAGTTTAACATCTACAAAGATCTTGGTTTAAAAGTAACAACATTTATATATGAAAGAATTCATTAACCTTGATTTATTTATTATTTAGGAAATATTCTGACTCTATTGGGAACATAACAGATATATGATATGTAAGACAAAAAGAAAGAGGTAGATTGCACAATAAAAAGCACCAGAATTGATCTCTCATCTGGTGGCCATTGCATTGGCAGAGTCTACCTAAAGGAACTATTTGGGAATCTTGGAACATGCTTTGGACACTGGATTATGATTCATTTTAATCAATCTCACCTATTAATCAATGGCAGATATACATCTTTATTTCCTGTCTTATGACAGAAAGTTGTGGACATGTTGTGGGATCACTTTTAGTCATATACAGCATGTGAAAGCCAGGTAACAGAGTGCTGTTTCTGAACACATATGGACAAAATATGAGTGACTTTATCACTGATCTTAACCCATTTTTGCAAGTTTTCTCTGCTCCTAGGTAAGTGACTTATGAGAGATTTAGATGATTAGTACTTTCATTTATGTTTATTCTTTCTTTTTTCACTTCTTGGAAAATAGATATTAAATATTAAGGCTTTCAAAATTATTACAAGTAATGTATTGACAAAATTAGAATTAAAAACATACTCAGAAAAATTATTGAAAAATAAATCACTGAAAGCTTACAGTTGTAATTTATTCTTAGTACAGAAGTAGCTTAAAACAATAACTTAAAGAAACTTCAAAGTAACAAGTAACAACAACACAAATGAAAACAATTTCAGAAAAAATAAAAAAGACAAACTTGATTTGTAGCTACTACAATGAAAGATGCATTAAAAACACACAGGGAAAAATTAGCTATAAAAACTCTCCCTGATATAAGATGTGATTATAAATACACTACACAGAGACTTTGAAGTACTATCCCTAAAGATACACAAAGACATAGAGGTCCAGAAAGCAACAAGTGAACAAACTGTAAATATCAACAAATAGACTTTTAAAATAAACCACAAACAAATTCTGGACCAGAAAAATGCAATAACTGTGATAGTTTGAATATAATTGTCCCCATTAACTCACAGGGAATGGAACTATTAGGAGGTATGGCATTTTTGAAGTTAGGTATGGCCTTGTTGAAAGAAGTGTGTCACTATGGATTCATACTTTGAAGTTTCCTATAGTCAAGATGCTACCAAGTATCCCAATCCACTTCTCGTTGCCTTCTGATCAAACTATAGCCAACATCAAGTCATGTTTGCCTGCAAGCCCCTATACTTTTAGCCATCATAACAATGGACTGAATCTCTGAACTGTAAGGCATCCATCTCAATTAAATATTTCCCTGTATGAGAGTTGCCATGGTCATGGTGTCTCTTCACAGCAAAAGAAACCCTAAGATAGAAGTCAGTACCAGGAGTGGGGTGTTGTTGTGATAGGCCTAACAATGTTTTTGTTTAGAGGAATTTGGACTTTAATACTTTGAGTCAGGAAAGCAGTGAAATGCTTTGAGCACTGCTTCATGGGCCATACTAAGAGGAACATGGAAGACAATGGTGTTAAGGATAATTTAAGTTGTGAAGATCAAGAGGTTTCAGAGAAGAAAAATATTAATGTGTGACCTAGACATAGTTCTTGTGATGAAGAGTGTGACTGCTTTTTTTTTTCTTCTCTAAAAAGTGCATCTGAGGCTAAAGCAAAGAGTTTTAAATTAATTCCATTGGTAGAGGAAATCTCAAAAGAACCTAGCATAGAATCTGTTGTGTAGTTATTAGTGATAACATAATACAAATTTATAATGAAAAGAAACAAACTAAAAAAAATAAAAATACAAAATGTATGGATTGATAAAAGTGAAGTAGGTAATGGAATGTAGCTAAATCTTATGTTCAAAGAAATAAACAAATTAAGGAATTTAATAAAGGAAGTGCTGACCTCTGTTCAAGATCCCACCCAGCTAAGTTTACAATTTGTGAAGAGTAATTATGAAAAACTTAGAGCAGGATGTGGTGGTACAAACCTTTAATCCCATCACTTGGAAGATAGAGGCTGATAGATCTCTCTGGGTTTGAGGTCAGCCTGATATACAGAGCAAGTTTCAGGACAGCCAAAGTCAGGTAATAAAGGTAACAATCAAAAACAGAATGCCAGTGAAGATGTAATTGATCAAAGGGGCTGTATTCCAGCCCCAGCTAACAGCCAAACTTAGCAGCTTCAGCCATGTGGTTCTGACTTTAGAGTCAAGCCAAAAAAAAAAAAAAAAAAAAAAAAAAAAAAAAAAAAAAAAAAAAAAAAAAAAAAAAAAAAAAAAAAAAAAAAAAAAAAAAAAAAAAAAAAAAAAAAAAAAAAAAAAAAAAAAAAAAAAAAAAAAAAAAAAAAAAAAAAAAAAAAAAAAAAAAAAAAAAAAAAAAAAAAAAAAAAAGAAAAGAAAAAAAGAATTTCTGAAATCTTCCTCTGAGTCTGAGGAAAGCTGGTCAGACCAAGCATAGGGGTATCCCAGATTGGAGGAGGCTACTTTGTGAAGCTGTGAAGTTGAAGCCTGGATTGCCTTGAAGAACCCGAGATCTTAGAGACACCAGAGTCATGGGATTCCTGCTAAAGAAAACTGCTAATACAAAGTGGATCATGCCCAAGTAAAAGAATGTGTTGCAATCAAGAAAGGTAATGAAGTTGGAGTTCTGAAGAGTGCTTTGACATCAGACATGAAGATATAGAGTTTGATTGGAGTTTCTCCAGCTGGTTTTTGTTTTTTGATTTTGGAGTTTTTTATCTTGCTTTGTTCCAGTGTTTCCTTACTATGTTCCCTGCATGGGTGGGCTTTGAAGTTTCTTATGCTTAAGATATTGTCCATTTTCCCAGTATACTTTCTATTGCCGTCTGATCAAGATGTAGCCAACACCATGTCTGCCTGCACCCTGTCATGCTCCCTACTGTGATGACAATGGACTAAACTTCTGAACTGTAAGAGATCTACCCCAATTAAATGTTTCCCTTTGTAAGAGTTGCCGTGTTCATGGTGTCTCTTCATAGCAACAGACAATAACTGAGACAGTAAACAAAATGAAAATTACACTCAAGTAATTTCATTCAAAGTCAAATTTGATCAGATCAAAGAATCAGTGAGCTTTAAAGCTTAACATTCAAGAAACATATAGAAAAAAAATAATCCAGAGACATGAACTTTAAGAACAAAACTTGAAGGACCTGAGGCCACAACATGTACATGGTGGGAGTGTCAAGGGGAGAACAGAAGAGAGAAGAAAATATATTCAGCTAAATGATGAGTAAAAAGTCCTCAATCTTGATTAAAGATGTGAATATAAATATCCAAGAAGCTAAACAACTCCCAAGTAAAATGGTACTAAAACCTCACAGTAAGGCTGCATCAATGCAGTGAACCAGTAAACTTGTAGCAAAGATTGAAAGCAACCAAAGAGAAGCTCATTGACACACATCTAGGCCACTTAATCAAATCTAAGTAGATTCCTTTTTTTTCAGGGACACTCAAGTCCTGAAGACTGTTAGCCAATGTTTGCAAATGCTGTGAAAAAAGAAAATCAACCAGAAACCTTATGTGCATAGAAGTTTCTTTCTGTAAGGAAAAAAATGAATCAATATTTCCTCAGGTAAGCAAGATCTAAGAGTTTAGTTTTTATTAAGACACAGCATGAAAGAAAAGTCAGTGAAAATTATACATGACAAAACAAAAAGTAGATCAAAAATCATCTAAGGAAGAAGACATTTCCATAGTCCAAAGAGATGGTGGGTAAAGAAAGGTACTTCCTACCAAGTTTAACGACCAAGTTTGACCTCTGAAACTCACACACTGGAAGGAGAGAACCAACTTCATAAAACTGTACTTCTTACTTTTACATACACACATGTCTTGTGTACATCCCCATACATTCACACACAGCAAGTAAATAAATCAAATTTTAAAAAACTTTTTCATAAAGACCAATCTATAGGTTATTATAAAAGTTGATATTCTCATTATAATAATTTATAACTTTATTTTATATTTCTATATGACTTTAATACTAATATATTGAAAACATAGTAAATCTAGAAGCTATTGATTTTAACATTAGTTTATAATGCTCTTTTGTGCTTTTCTACATAATTTAAGAGATTATAATATTTAAAATACGCAAGTAAATGGAAACACTTTTCCTGGCCATAGATTGGAAGGTTTGCCATTTAGACAAAATGACTCACTAAAATCTTTCTTTTTTCCTTCTTTCCCTCTTTGCTTCTTTCTTTTTGAAGAAGTAGGAAAACTCATTCTAAGATTCAAGTGGAATCACCTTCAAATCTTCTCCTGAGGATTTAATATTTACTAGAATAATCACATCAATGTGATTCCGGCATAAAAATAGATATGTTGAACAGTGGAGTGAGACATAAGACTCAGAAATAAATTCTTGTATATGTGGCCAAATGATTTTCAATAAAAATCCCATGACCACTGAATGGAGAAATGGGCCCTTACATAATATCACAATTAAAAAGTAACCTAATGTGACACAAAGAGCGAAAACTACAAAGTTCTTAGAAGAAAGCGAAGACAAAAAACCTTCCTGACTTTGGATCTGATAATGAATTCTGAGAAATAACACTGCAGGTAAAGACAGCAAGATTCTTTCAAAGATTTATCTAATTATTTAATATTCATTCATCTATTTGTTATTTTTACAGGCATCCATGAGAGCCTACAAGAGTTTATGTGCATCACTTAAGTATAGCACAGAAGCACAAAGGTGTGGATGAGTGGGATCCCCTGAAACTGCAGGTACAGGCAGCTGTGAGCCACAAGCAGATGCTGAGAACTGAACCTGGGTCCTCTTAAACAGTAGTAAGTGTTCTTATCTCTGAGATATCTCTTTAGTTCCACAGCATCCATTCTTTTAAAAAGTAAATAGACAAACTAGGCTCTGAGAATTTACAAATCATGTGCATCAAAAAAACAATAGTATGAGCAAAGAAAGGAGTCAGCCTACAGAGATGTAAAAATAGGAAAATCAACATATCTTGAAGTCAGGACTCTTGTATCCTGTTGATAAAAATATAATAAGGTAGAATCTGTGGAAGATCATAATAAAGGGCCCATATATTTAAAAGGTGAAATACTATATGATCCAGGAGCTGAACTCAAGGGTACCAGACTATAACACTTCAAAACAAGGAGTCAGAAGGCTATCTGGCTACCTACACACATAACAATATTAGCTACTAAAGCTAAACGTGTTACGTAATCCAAACTCCCATACACAAATGCATAAGCAGACTGTGAGCTTTGCATAGAGTAGCAGTTATTTAGCTTAGAAGGGAAGGAGATTCTGGACTGATCTGTAGGTGAGTGGTTGAGGGATCACTCAGCATGCAGAATGCGTAAAGCCCTTAGTCCTATCCATAGCACTGAAAAGAAAAGAAAGATAGAAGGAAATTCTGAAATACTACAATATAAATTATTCCTGACAAGATGAATAGAAAAAAAAATCATTCGTGAAAAAAGAAAATGCTGCAGGATTCCGGGCATGTGAAATTTCTAGAGTTGTCAAAATTAGGGAGTCAGACAGTAGAATGGGGAAGGCTGGTGATGTGGCCCATCAGGAGGAACACTTGACCTGTCATGCACAAGGTCCTGAGCTAGGGTTAGACATTCCAGTACCACACAAACCTGGTGAGGAATATGCCTATGATACCAGCACTGTCATCATGTAAACAGGAGGATCAGAAATTCAATGTCACCCGTGACTACATAAAAAGTTGGAACCTGGGCTAAAGACCCTGTCCCAAAAATAAGATTGTTTGATGTATTGAGCTCTTAAGTTTTTCACTGAAAAATATCCTGAAGATCTGTTTCAAAACAAGGTAAATATCCTTAACAACATTTAAAAATGGTTAAGTGGCTGGTGGAATGGCGCGCGCGCACACACACACACACACACACACACAGAGAGAGAGAGAGAGAGAGAGAGAGAGAGAGAGAGAGAGAGAGAGAGAGAGAAAGAGAGAGAGAGAATGAATATTTAAAATTAAATTTTAATAATGGTTTACAAGACAAATTTCTTGTTATGTGCTTTTTACCATAATAATAAAAAAATTTAAGAGTAAGACAAAAAATTCCATTGAAAACTGAAAGTGAGAAAGAAGATGTAGTAGGTAGACGGATGCTGAGACCTTATCACACCCTGTAAGGCTTTGCAGCAGTGTTTGAACCTTAGCATACAAGCATTTGCGAGTTGAAGAAAGAAGAAAGCCTGGGAGCTCAATTCTCTGCAAGAGAAAGGCAGATTTGAAAGTGGGAGAGCTTTGTTTAAGCAGCTTCCACCCATAACCCCCGACCCCTGCTCCCTGACCCTGCAGTCACTGTGGCTGAAGCTGAGATGCGCTGGCAGCAGGCACAAAAGGTAAGTCTGCAACTGATCAAACCTGATCATACCAGCAGGTGTTTCTATGGTGATGGAAATAAGCTGGGGATTTAAGGATTATGGAGAATGGAATCTGGACAGTCATAGCAAAAAGGAAGGTGGAGGAAATATGCCAGACATTAGAGACCCTGTAGTTGAAAAATATTGATTTCTATATCACAGTAATCTTCACATTTTCTGAGAAGGGACTTAACGTAAGCCAAACTAGGCTGTTTCCATGAACCTCTTAATTCACTATTCTAATGAAAAAGGTAAGTGGTAGCTTTCAGGTTAAGTCTGCAGTGATTTGAAAATTACAAACAAACAGCTTTACTGATGCCTCAAGGAATCCTATGCATGTCTATGTACATGTTCATGAGTATGTGTTTATGAGTGCATGTGCACATATGTACATGCATGTAGAGACCAAGGGTTAAAGTTACCGGTCTTCTCCATCACTCTCCTTCTTGGTTTTCGAGACAAAGCTTCTCACTAAATTTTGCTAGACTGCATGGCTAGCAAACCTCAAGGATCCTCTTTCCTTTGTCTCCCGAGGGCGGAGATTACAGACACAGGAACCATACTTGGCTTTTTATTGTGAGTGTGAGAGACCAGAAAGCAGGTCCTCATGCCTGCATACCAAGCCATTTTCAGACAGTGCCATCTGCCCAGCCCCAGAAATCCTTTCTATTGAGCTACCCTGGATGGACTGCCAACTTTTATTACTTAGTTTCTTTTTTTTTTCTTTATTTTGTACTTATCAAAAAAAAAAAAGTAAAAAGAATTTAAAAAAAAAATGCCGAAGAGTTAACAATAACTATACAGAGGATAATAATCATAAGCATGGCTTATCAAGGGTGGAAATGCAAATAAGATTACTACACATATATTTTCTTTGTGTTCAGCTTTCCCTCTGAATTTTTTTTTCCATCCCTGTATATCCTTATTGAAGGTCTCTTCC